>OVAY01000044.1:0-37175 GCA_900406395.1 Kernera saxatilis
TAAAATCTACTCAAATTTTTAAAATATCACAACTTTTAAAATCCACAAACTTTACACAAATCCATCTCCCAATAACCCCCTAAAAAGTAAAGTAATTATCAAAACAAAAAATAAATAGATAAATAAAAAAATTAAAACAGCAAAATAAACAAACCTGAAGTTTGTGATTTTTCAAAAGATCGTGGTCAAATGCTCGTTGTTTTTTTATATCGACGCACTCGACACTATCACCATCTGAAGTCTGCAAACAAATCATTTTCAAAGATAAGTAAATATATATATCATTATCCCTAACTTATAAATAGGTCGCACCAAAGATATATCACTACAATAAGTAAGGCTTTTATATTGGGCTGGGCTACGCTCTTTAGCTGGGCTTCTTTTGAATTATGCTGTTTGTTGTAATGGGCTTCGCCCAAACTCATTGTCCTCCGTTGGACAGTTGTGTTGTTTTTCTTTACCTTTTTTATTCGGTTTAATATTTTACGGTTCAAGCATTTGGGTTCTAACTTGGGTTAACCAAACTAATCATATGTTTATTCGGTTGTTTTAAAAACTGGGTCTAAGCTAGCTTTTTAGCATGAACTTGGTCTATCTACAAATTGTTTTAGTAGTTATGCGTGGAAATATATAAAACTCGAAATTAATATAATATATGCAGAGTTCAAAAAGAAAAGAAACTGTATCATAGAAACGATGTAGGCCTTACAACAAAATGGAAAGGTAAAATTTGAATAAATTTGGTTTAGTAACATTTTGTAAAGAAAAGTTAGAAAGAACAAAATTGTGGAAACTTATGAACGATCAGTACTTTACTTTCGTTATAGCAATTTTACTTTTAGAAGCTTGATAGAGAAATTAAATTATATTTAGGTACTTTTGGAAACTTATGAACGATCAGTACTTTTCATTCGTTATAGCAATTTTACTTTTAGAAGCTTGATAGAGAAATTAAACTATATATAGGTACTTGTGGAACTTTTTTCTATTAAGTTTTTCAGGTATACAGTATACTGGATTTATTTAGTAAATTCATTATAAACACGGTGTGTAATTAATTTGTTACTAGAATGAACTCCCAATTAACATGAGTTTGAATGAATTAACCGTACGTAAAGAATGCGTTGAGGTATTACACAAACACTAAACCCTAAATTAACCTGAATGAATTCTGAGCGAACAAACGTGCTGATGAGAGCAAGCAGTCCGAAGATCCGTAGAATCGAGCAATGCATATCTGAGAAGAAAAAGAAGAATGCATAAACGTTAATATATCGTACATACCACAGTCAATCCAGTACAAAACAACAACAATACAATGAGAGCGATATACACAAACAAGTTTCGTAAAAAAAAAAAAAATCGAGCAAGAAGAACACAAAAACAATCGCATGTTTGAGATTCTCCAAGTTATGGGCGTTCTTCTCCACTTTACCTCACTCCTTCTTTCACTCTCTCTCTCTTTCCTTTTTCGAAATTAATCGAATTGAGGGGAAACGAATTAAGGAGAAAATCTTGTGTCATATCGAAGCGAAGCAATCTGACTCATGGATATGGCGATCCATTCTCTCAATTAGGTCTCTTTATTCTTGGAATCACTAAATCGAAGAGAAGAAATTAACAAACTAATTAAGGACTAAATCGAAGAGACACAGATCTCACTCGACCCAGTTAGATTGAATTGCCTTTGATTCACAATATACGCTATAAAAAACAAAAACAGAAACTTTCCTCGAGCATTACATACATTTCGCGCTCAAATACATATGTTAAATAAATAATTTACATGGATGCAAAAAGATGAGAGAAGAACCTGATGTCGAGTTTTTTTCCTTTTTTGTTGTTCTTCTCCTCTCCTCTCTCTCTCTCTCACTCACTCTCTCTCACTCACTCTCTCTCTCTCACTCGCTCGCTCACTCACTCACTCACTCACTCTCTCTCTCTATATCTCTCTCTATATATCTCTCTCTCTCTCTCTCTCTTTTAATCCTTTTAGGGCAAAATAGGTGCGGGTAGATGTTTCAGTATAAAGGATCAATAATTTTTATTAGTTAACTTTATTGTAAGAAGAACAAATTTACAAAGTAAAAAACGAAAAGTATGAAATCTACTGCATCAACAATTGGTCTGTATGATATTTATGGAAATTAACGTTTCACCTTTTTCTGTTTTTCTGAGTTTTTTGTTTTTCTAAGTTAGGCTAAAGAAGAAACCCATGCGAAGAAGGCATAAAACAGTAGTCGGGGTTCACTTTAACGACAAAACAAGAATGTTTTTCGAAAACTGTGAAATTCTTGTTTATCATAAATATACACGTACGGACTATAAATAGATAAAGACATTCTTTTAATAAGTTTTGGAACATTCGAAAAATAGAAACCTGGGGACTACTCTCTTCAATTTATAAAATAAAAATATGTAAAAATAAATTTTTTTTTTTTTTTTTTTTGCGAAAATATGTAAAAATAATTAAAAGGAAAAGAATGGGAAAAAGTTAACCCAGATAGTTTTGGTTTTCGGTCTTGGAAAATGTGACGAGAAAGGAGAGGGGAATTAACGTCCATGAGATGGTAAACAAAAAACCTAAAAAGTCAATGAGACAAAGCACCAACTGCAAATATCATCTTGCACAAAAAAAAAATAAAAAAATAAAAAAAATATCATCTTGCACAAATGCATGAAACAAACAAGTTTTTAATTTAATAATTTTACGAAAACATTATCTGGATAAACATCGCCTAATAAAATAAGACGAGTATCAAGTAAAAACAGAGTTGTAGTCGATATAGAGCCGAAATATTTTGCTCATTTTGTTTTCAACCGAATTTATAAACATGATTTACGGTTAGGTAACATCTGATTAGATCTTTTAACTTAGTCGCGTAAGATACCATATAGATTCGCTAAATCGTCACGTAGATTTATTATTCGCTTAAAATTGCTGTTTGTAACAAAATAATCTGGAGATGGAGTTCTTTTGCCAACAGATTAAAAAATTCAAGAAGTAACTGGAAAAGACAGTTATGAGTTGTTTGCTCAGCCAAAGTCACCCTTACGGGTGAGAAAGTGGCGATAAAAAAAATTCATGATATTTTTGAGCCTGTATCTGATTCTGCCAAAAATGGTGAGAAAGTGTCGATAAAGAGCCCATTCTTTTAATCTCTGTTCATACAGCATCTGACTATAGCTTTTTCATCTATGAATCTCTCTCTCTCTCTCTCGATGAAATCATGGACTTGCAAACTAGAGTGTGTGTCGGATTTGTCGTTTAGGACTTTACTTTCTACACTGCCATTTCATACATTAATGATGCACTGGATTGGATTAGTGTGTGTTAGTAACAAACAAAATATTGGTTTTGACTGTATATACTATGTTTTGAATCCGCACTAAAATAATAAATTGTTTTTCGGGTGAGATTTTCCTCCACCGAGAAAGAGTCACTGAACTATTTAGAGAGGTTTCGATAAGTTACAAAAGAGTCCCTTTTGGCCTTTTGTAATCATTATTTGAAATTTTCCAACATTAACTTTTGGAATCAAATTTTGCATTTACTCTGGTATATTGAATGCTACTTATTGTAAGATTCTTTATACTTTTAAAATTTTGAAATCTCCTTCGATACATCATACATGTAGTATTCTTGATTCAATGATTTCCACAAGAATGAAAAATCTATGAAATGATATAAAATCTGTAGGAGCTAAAATTTGATAATAAATTGAGACCGGACATATTATTCTATATAGTAAATTAGTTTTTAAAAGAATCTTGACTGTATATACTGTATTTCAATTTCCATATATTCGTACTAAATAATAAAGAATCATGCCATGCATGTTCATATATTTTTGCCCAATATATCAGTAAATATGGAAGATTTAATGGTCAAAAATAAAAGTGAAAAATTTGGGTAGTAAAGTGAAACTTGTCTGGACAAAAAGTTATAACATGAATCCGGAGAAATTTTAGGTGAAAATGTAGATTCGCTCAATCGTTACTTATGTGGATTAATTATTAGCTAATCAAAAGGATCACCTTTTTTCCTCTAATAAAGAAATTTTGGTAAAAATAATTTACACTCATCTAAGCTGGTTTGACTTTTGGATTTACCACAGAGGAAGCAAAAGAAGAAGACAGGCTAATCATTAGCTGGTTCTCACATATGACAACAAGTCTCTTGTAACTACAAGTAGACACGTGTTAGAAATGACGTGGCGTTAAATATCAGCAGGGAAGTTAAACGACACGTTCGGACACCAAATCGCTGCGTTTGTGTGCGCGTGTATTAATTAAACTGGCACGATGGCCCATTGGGTCTCTGCGTCTAAGAATTTGTTTCTCTTCTTATATTTACCCCTAATATTCTTACTATATTACATTGTCCTACCACAAACGCACTCCCCATAGATAACTTTAATTAGTTAGTATGATATATCTATCATTGAGTAAGAATTGTAAATCAATATCATATTCGTTACAAAACTATCATTTGGCTTTTTGTTGGCTTAGAAAATCGAAAAGATAAAATTTTGTCAATCATAATTTACATGACTAGTCTATTCCACTAACATAAAATTTTGATTTATAATTATTTTTATGATAACACATGATATACAATATTAATGAAAAATTAAATAAATCAAATTAACATAAATAAGATAAAAAGAAATTTAGAAAAGAAGATAATGAAATATAGATGAAAAAACATAATTATTTTTTAGCAAGGAATTTAATAGAGCAAATGATTTACAAAACTGAATAAGTTTTTGAAAAAAATGTCTACAAAGTAGATAAAACAAACATTAAGCAACCAAAGATAGTAAAAATATCAAAGGATAAGAAAAATAGAGTATTCTGTTAAAACTATATTTGTCAGATAAGTCACAATTCAAATTTTAAATTTTGGATAAACAAGACATGAATGAATGCAAATAAAGACCAAATAAAGATCAAATATAGATCAGATACTAATAATGAATGATTTGATAAATAATGTGCTAAATTATATTATAGAACACTTGTCTGATAAATAATTGTTTATTTTTTTTTCTAATTAAATGGGGTTTTGGATGACAGTGGCAAAAAGCAGCTCACCAAACGCGAGCATTAACCCTATATATAATCCCTCTAGATTCCTTCCTCATCTCTCTCCTTTCGTTTTCACTATTCTCTATCCTTCCTTGTGTGTCGGTGATCAGATCTCCTCTCGATTTTCCCTGCCGACGAAAACGTGCGTTTAAAGCAATGCTGTTCGCACTCAGCTTTCAGCAATTGCTCTATTCATCTTATTAGCTGCTCTCGTTTCGATTTCGCGGTTTTGGTGAAAGAGAGAGAGAGAGAGAGGGCTTCTGCTGAGACGGAGAGGTGAATGAGAAATTCGCCTGCGATTCTGTCTCTGTCGGTGAAGGATTCCCGGAGCAGAACCAGGTGGGATTCTAGCCTCGCGATTTGGAGCAGTGGTGGATGGGGCCAATGCGGCTGATCTGACTTCTTCCTCAATTCGTTTTCCCCAATCCAGATCGAACCTGATTTCCCCAGAAATTCGGTTTCCTAGGGGGTTTTGATTTTCAATTTCACCCGTTGAGTCTGTTGATAGGTCACGGACGAACATGATGCATCAAGATCATCGTAAGAAGGTGAACGCCATCTTCTTTCCCTTGTAGATATCTTCGATCCAACACTATCTGTGAGATATTTATTTGTGTTTCGGTTAATCTTGTTTTTTTGTTGTCTTTAATCTTGCCGTTTTGGGCAATCCTGATTTCTGTTTATGAGACGATATTTTTTTGGCACGATGAGCGTTACAAGTGTCAAACAACAACGCAAAATGCAATAATTCAAGACAAGATGTGTTGTCGAGAGATTTTTTAATTTCTTGTTCAGGAATGCACATTAATCCCTTTTACCTTGATTCTTCATTAGGCGTCCTTTTTAGCTTCAATAAACATCCCTTCTATCTTCTCTGATCATCTCTATCTGTACCTTCTGTTTGAAAAATTGGCTTGGCGTGAGTTCTGTGTGCTTTATGTTATTATGTCTGGTTATTTCCTTCCGTCAGTTGTCTGAGACTTTTAAGCGGTGTCTGCAAGTTTATATGTTCTTCTCCTATTGTGTTAGATGAATCAAATCTCACTCGACTTTTGGATTTTTGACTGCCCCTAGGGTTTCAGTAGCTGCTGCTGTTGGGATGTTATCAACTGTAGGTGTTTTTATTGTCTTTTTCATGACTACGATTAGAGAGTTGGTTGATTGAGAGGAAAATGAGATTAGATAGTGAAACCTTGCAGCTTTCATACATACACAAGACGACGGGGTATATTTAATTTTTAACGTCTGAAGTTATGTTATTCTTGAGTGAACGGAGCTTTGTCAATAGGATTGGTATTTCAGCGGTTTTTGTTTCGCTTTCCCTTGTTCGTCTCTTTTCACTATGCAACCTTGTTAACTGCTTCAATTGCATGCTCACAAATTGATCTAATTGCAGCAGTTTTGGTATATGCTGTAGTTCAGAAGGTTTTTGAACTATTGTAGCAATTGATGTGTAATGCGTCCTAGTTTCTAAACCTACAATTTTAATGGATAGTATTGTATGTTAGAATGATTTCTGACTTAAAATTGCTATTTCTAACAGAATAATCTGGAGATGGAGTTCTTTTCTGACTATGGCGATGCCAACAGATTTAAAATTCAAGAAGTAATCGGAAAAGGCAGTTATGGAGTTGTTTGCTCAGCCATAGACACCCTTACGGGTGAGAAAGTGGCGATAAAGAAAATACATGATATTTTTGAGCATATCTCCGATGCTGCGAGGATTCTCCGCGAGATAAAACTGCTCAGACTCCTAAGGCATCCAGATATAGTTGAAATTAAGCACATTATGCTTCCTCCTTCACGAAGAGAATTCAAAGATATTTATGTTGTGTTTGAGCTCATGGAATCGGATCTTCATCAAGTTATTAAAGCCAATGATGATTTGACAAGAGAGCATTACCAGTTTTTCCTGTATCAGTTATTGCGTGCACTGAAGTACATTCACACAGGTAGTCCATTTCTGTTAACTCTTTGTATACAGCATCTGACTATAGTTTTTCAACGTTGAGTCTCTCTTTATCTGTAGATGAAATCTTGGACTTACAAACTATAGTGTGTATGTGTGTGAGATTTGTCTTTTAGGACTTTACTTTCACAGTACTATTTCATATATTGATGCACTGTATTGGATTCATGCAGTTATCTAATGTCTGGCTAGATGTTTTCCTTTTGAAATTTGGTCCTGTCATTATTTCTGAACTTTACCTCTGCTGGAGATTTTTGTCTGTGTTATAATATCTTATGTACCTTGGTTTGTGCAGCTAATGTCTACCATCGAGACCTGAAACCAAAGAACATATTGGCAAATGCAAACTGTAAACTTAAGATTTGTGATTTTGGATTGGCTAGGGTTGCATTCAATGATACTCCCACAACAATCTTCTGGACAGTACGTTGCAAAAGATAGCTCTCTAAGAGTCTTTTTCTTCTCTTAAATTAAGTTGGTCTACATACTAATCAATACGTTGCAGGACCTGATACTCTTCAACCTTTTTTTTTATTAAATTTACAGGACTATGTTGCTACAAGATGGTATAGAGCTCCAGAGCTTTGTGGATCTTTTTACTCTAAGGTGTTTCATTTGCTCTCTATATAACGTCTTTTAATTGGTGTATTATTGCTAGCTAACTGTTGGTGAATTTGGCTATGTAGTATACACCCGCAATTGACATCTGGAGTATAGGCTGCATTTTTGCGGAAGTATTGTTGGGAAAACCACTTTTCCCTGGAAAAAATGTGGTTCACCAGCTGGACCTTATGACTGATCTGCTAGGGACACCTTCCTTGGACACCATCTCCCGGGTACTGATCCTCTTGTTAAACTGAGTGCATTGAGTCTCTACAAATCTTAAGCAAGAACAATGACGAGTACCCTGCTTTTATGATATTATACAGGTAAGGAATGAGAAGGCAAGGAGGTACTTAACAAGCATGAGGAAAAAGCCACCCATTCCGTTTGCTCAGAAATTTCCAAACGCAGATCCTTTGTCTTTGAAGTTGTTGGAGAGGCTTCTTGCTTTTGATCCAAAAGACCGGCCAACTGCTGAAGAGGTTTTTTCAGCTTCTAATATTGACCAATCATCTCAAATCTAAAAGTTTCAGCTTCCTGAATTTTCTCTCTCTTAAAGAAAAGAGTATCATGCATATACTTTGTCTATTGGAGTGACCCTCTAAAATACTCTTTTCCTAATACTTGCATCAGGCACTTGCCGATCCATATTTCAATGGATTGGCAAAAGTGGAAAGGGAGCCTTCATGTCAGCCGATCACGAAGATGGAATTTGAGTTTGAGAGAAGAAAAGTCACTAAAGAGGATATCAGAGAGCTAATTTCTAGGGAGATACTTGAGTACCATCCTCAGCTCCTAAAAGATTACATGAATGGGGCTGATAAAGCCAGTTTTCTCTACCCAAGGTCTTAATATTTGTGATTGCATTCCTGACCGAACATTGTCTCACGCCCAATCCCTGACATTGATGTATACTGTGCAGTGCGGTTGATCAATTTAGGAGACAGTTTGCGCATCTTGAGGAAAACAGTGGGAAAACCGGCCCTGTGGCACCTCTAGAAAGGAAACATGCCTCTCTTCCCAGGTAAATCCTCGTTCTCTTTTCTGTAATATCTGTTATCTCCTCTGTTTTTTGGCCCGATATGCAATTGTTATACTAGGTGTATATATATATATCCATTAACATAATCAGAGCCTCAACTACAAATATCAGTGGGTAACAAGTATAAAAAAGATGAAATTATGAAACCGTGACTCTCTCTTTCTTGTGTTGAACACTGATTTCTTTGAGAATCATGTCAACTTCTTTTATTTATACAGTTCATTAGTTGGTAACGCTGTGGAAAGCAAGAATATATCATTCTGAGTTCTGATTGATCTGTGTTTGTATGCTTTCAGATCAACAGTTATACACTCAACCGCAGCTGCACGAGGAGGACAACCGAAATTTACGAATAACACAAACACATCGAACCCTGAAACTATTCAAAACATTCCTCTTAATCATCATGCAACATTACAAGCTCAAAGAAATCTCTCAGGTACTTTTAATCACTCATCCTGAATCCAACAGCAATGTTTCCAAACCAAACTCTTTAAACCGTAAAAACATCTCTTTAACACGCAGCCGGCGCCAAACCAAGCACATTCATGGGCCCAGTGGCGCCTTTCGACAATGGCAGAATCAGTAGAGATGCATACGACCCGAGATCATTCATCCGCAGCACTACTCTCCCCTTTCCACAACAGTCTGCAGCAACAGTCGCGATGGGAAAGCAGCAAGAGAGAAGAACAACTATGGAGTCTGAGAAGCAGGAAAGACAAATATCTCAGTGTAATAGATACGCACCAGACGTAGCCATCAACATAGATAACAACCCCTTTATCATGGCTCGAACCGGAATGCACAAGGCCGAAAACATGAGTGACCGGATCATAATCGATACAAATCTGTTGCAGGCAACAGCCGGAATAGGAGTTGCAGCGGCGGCTGCAGCAGCTGCTCCTGGTGGTTCTGCTCACCGGAAAGTTGGAGCTGTTCGGTACGGTATGTCAAAGATGTACTAGCCTCCACCTAAGCGGGCTTTGATCACACAGAACGTCGCATGTTTCAACATCTGTCATTAAAGAAAATTGTCATTGATACGAAAATATATTATGAACAAAAAATGTTTTTTGTATTTTAAATTTTTTATTAATGTTGATCCATCAATTGTTTTATCCTCATTTCCGACAGATAAATAAAAATGGATGTCGAAAAATAAAAAATAAAAAAAATAAATAAAAATGGATGTTGTTCTGGCATATAGAATGGACGAGAAAGGTTCTGATCTTCTCCGTTTAAAAGAACCGCTGGCTACAGAGGATGATGGATCAGTGTGGATGCGCATGATGATGATGATGATGATGATGATGGTTTCATGGCACATCCGACGCATGTGGTAGTGGGCGCCCATTTCACATGCACCACTTTGTTCTTCCAATGTCAGTAGAGACAGAAAGCTGCGTTTTCACTTGATCAACTCTTTAACCTAACAATTCGTGTATATATTTCTTTATAAAACAATCGAGTTCGCTTATTTTTCTTCTTAAACATTTTTTTTTCTTCATAAACAGGTTCTTTCTTATATATACATATATATTTCATTTCTTAAATCCGAATATTAGTCGTAACAAATTAATAAATAAGCTAAAAAGTCGTATCATAATTTTGTTACTATTATTTAATAAGATATCTAATATCCGTTTCTGATCTGTTATGCACTCTGATCCGTTTAATTCGTTCCAAATTTATATAGTTTAGGTGGTGAATCATAATTTTTTTTTTTTTTTTTTTTTAGGGTGGTGAATCATTTTGTTTAAGATTTGTAGCCATGAATCATTTAATATAACCTTTTTCCAATCATTATTGAAGTTTGTGGGTCTACAGGATAGAAAGTTATTATCTCTGAGAGTTTTATATTTTCTCTTCTTCAGAATCTCTTATTAAAAAAATCTGAACGTAAAATCTTTTACAGCAAAATAGAAGTAAAAATTAGATATCCCACTGCAACCAAATGAGGCTAAGAAAGGAGACAAAGAAGGCTTGAGGTGGGACCACAACCACTGTGAGCATTGTCCCAGAGATCACCCATCATGATGGGCCCACCTGCTTGGCCCATATCTCCAGCCTTATAGAGAAAGAGAAGAGAAAAACTTCCCTCCCTTGAATATATATATTTTTGTTAGCTAAGCTAAACCAACCATTTTAAATTTTTAATAATCCCTTTGTTCTGTTCTTCTCTCCTTTCTCAACTCTAAGAAACATATCTTGTCTTGTCTTAACCAAAACCCATTACAGTCTCCTGTTTTATCTTTGTAGCAACAAAAATGGTACTGCTAGTAACCATTTTAATCCCCTAAATACGAATGTTTAGTTTTTCATCATTAGATAAAGTTAAAAGTTTTGAAAAAAAAAAAGATACTCGAGAGAAAAAGGACATGGAATTGATTATTCCAAGACGAATGTGAAAGCTGGCTGAAAAAGCTAGAATTAAATTCAGTGTGTTATTTTTGTAACATATTTAATGTAAATTGAAATACATAAATAAATAGATACTAGAATTGGATAAGTGTCAGTTTGGTAGATGGTGAAATGCGAAAGGCACCCGATTTTTTGCAAATCTCAATCCCGAGAAACCAAACCCCTCTTCGTCCCCTCCTTGGAAACATCATCTACACCTATTTTTTACATCTTTTCAAACATACCTTCTTTTTTGTTATTTGTTAAAATAATAACATATCTTAACAATCCTAGTATTAAAAGCCCTAAAAGTTATATAAAACAAACAAAAATGTTTGTGTCATTCATTTTCTTAAACCACAAAATCATAGACTATAATTTTGACTACTATCTTAAAAACCCGGAATCAACACTATAGTCTCCATTTTTTTAAAAATTCTATTTGTCGCTGTATTGTTCATGTTTTAGTGTTATCCGGAAGCAACACTTGCTTTTTTTCTTGGTAAAAAACTGTATTTCTTTTAAATATAAAAGAAATTAAAAAAAAAAAAAAGAGTTGACAAAAAAAGAAGGAAGAAGAGCAATGGGGGAGTGGGGACCCACGGGAGTGACACGTGGCCACCATGCCCGATAGATATGCATGTGGATCTTATGAGCAAGTGGAAGATTAGATCCTCATTGTACGAACTACTTCACTATCTCTCTTAGACTATCTATTTTTTTTTTTTTAGACTATCTATTTGATCTCCATCTATATATATTATACGGTCTTGTTTGTATAGTATATATTGATCGATGCATAGAGAGAGAGAGAGAGGGTGCACATGGGAATGGGGCTTAGAAAGATGGAGATTTTCATGTGAGAGCACATGTCATGTGTCTCTCTCTCTCTCTTTTCCTTCTCTTTGGGCTTTCTGTGGGCCCCATTACCTCTACCTTGTTCCTGTGCACATGTCGCACCGGATCCCTCATTCCCCTTCTTATCCCCACGCGCTGCTTCCTCGCGCGTCCTCTTTCTTTCTTTCTTATGTTTCGTCCGTACTTCCTAGTTACTACAAACTTATTAGTTTACTATTTCATATTGTCGTTGTCTACTTTATTTTCTCCAATTTAACTTATTTATATTTATATTTGGTATTCATTTTTTGAAATTAAAAGAATGAATGATTTGTGTTACATGAAACTCAAAAGAGGTAGCCATTAAGCAAAATTCATTAGAGGAAGCAATTAATACAAGCTTTTATGCTACTTAATTGTTGCAAAAGGGTAATTTGTGAAACAAATTGAACTTGTTCATCCCACACAATCGGTGGAAAAGGTTTGACTGAACCAGAGTTGCAGAAGCTGACTTGTAAGTTCAAATACTCTGTTCGATTAGTTTTACATAAAATAATTGATATCTTTCAATTTAGTTTAATTTTCATTTGGTAGAAAAAGAATCTCAACCTCTTTACATGTAATATTATTTGTTTAACCATTCTTTATATATATATTTTTAGAATAGTATCAGTTCTTTGTGTTTTTTTATTTTGTCTTAGTATATTCATGTTTTTTTTTGCCTTAGTATATTCATGACTAATCTAATAGTAAATCATAAACCTTAAAAGTTTGAAGTTTGATTAGATTTGAAATGACACTTTTACTGTAACTAAACCGCCTGTATTAACAATACATATCCTATAACCAAATTATTGCTGCGTAATCACTATCAAACTCTAGCTCTTATTAAAAAAAAAAAAAAGATCAAATCTCATTTTTCAGAAAAAAAAAAAAAATCCAATCTAGATGTGAGCATGATCCACTTAAGTGAGTGACGTGTCCACTAAAGTCTAAACAAGTCGACATGGCGCGTGAAGAAACACGTCTCTTCTTCAAGATCCAAATCCATGGAACCGAAGTATGAAAAAAATTTCCAAAATCCGAAACACGAGGATAATAAAATAAATTAAAACGTACAACTGGACCCAGCTTTGATGGCAATATCCCCCATTATCCATTTTTCATTACTACTAAATATAGGGGAAGATTTCTTTTTGTATTAAATTTCAATTTTACATCGTCTTTTTTTGAAGACAAACCAAACCAAATTCGTTCCTAACCGAACATTTCACCTAAATTGGCAAAACGGCGTAAGAAACCAAAACCAAACCGATATGGCATTCTCTAAACTCAACTCATATTATTACCTATATACCAATCAATTCATAATAAAGCAAAGTAAAATCGGTTTGAACCGGCTAACAGTCACCATTCCGTCCACTAAAATCCATCAGCACTCATATATATATATATACACACATGCACTTTCCTTCTTCATTATTCTCTCAAACTCATCATTCCTCTCCTCCCTCTCTCTCTCTCTCTCTCAATGGAGAAAACTCTAGCCACTCCCGAAACCACGAGACGCTCTCTTTCCTCGTCGCGCGCGGCCGCCGTGAAATCACGCGCCGCCGGTTTCGAGCGCAGAACCAAACGGAGATTGTCGGAGACGAAGGCAAGCGTATGTGAAGACCACGAAGAAGATGAAGAAGAAGAAGAAGAAGAGGTAAAGGAGAAGATCTCTGCGCTGCAGAGGATTATTCCCGGAGGAACGGCGCTTGGTGTGGACGCGCTCTTCGAAGAGACAGCTGGTTACATTATGTCTCTACAATGTCAGATCAAAACCATTAAAGTCCTCACTTCATTTATCCAACGCTTAGATAAACAAGAGATGAAGTTCGGAGGTTGAAGATGATGACATTAACACCAAGATTGCTCTTCTTTTCTTTCATTTCCAAACAAAAAAAAAATCACTTTTTTGTTATTTAGTTTTATTTATTTTTAGCTATTTTTTTTCTTTTTCTTTTTAATATTGGTTTTAGCTTTGATATATGGGGAAAGAGATCTCAGCATTTTTTTCTTCGAAATCTTTTTCTTTAGTAAGACTATATATAATCTTTGATTTTTAAGTTCTAATTTGCATAAGCCGTTTCTTAGTTATGAGAAGATTGCGATATATTACATAGTATAGAGTAACGAAAATTACTATTAATGTAGGGAGTAGGAGTGTAGTTATGTAACTTAATCTTTAGTTGGAGGCCATATAGATTATTAAATTGCATTTGAGATTTGGCATTAATGATATTGAGAAAGTTAATGTTACGTGGTCCATTTTTAATTTTGGGTGAGCTCATCTCACATGCTATATAACAAAGATTTCTAATGTCGGTCGAAATTTATTTAAGCTTATAACGAACATGCATATTGGATTTGAGTTTCGGTGGTCCAAGAATTGCGTTCATGTGTATATTCCTTGTACATACAAGACAATCTTTGTAGTCGTGTAACTAGAGCTAGCATTTACACACAACAAATAAAATCAACCGCTATAAAACATTTCAAAATAATCACATCCATTAAAAACAATTGGAATATGTATAATATTTTTTGGGGGGTTAAATATCGAAGAGTTTTTGGCCTCCATCGGGACACGGTTTCGCCAAGAGACCTCCCAAATAGACTTGAACTATAAATTTTAGATCAACAATCTTTGGAAGATCTAGAATCGCCACTAGTCCAAAAACCACTTAATTCATCAATGTATTCTCTCACCTACAATACTACTATATTGAATATTATAGATCTCCTGATTCCACACATAGGGGGAAGATATTCATTTCTTACCAACCTATTTATCCAAATTACTATAAAAGTAGTTGGATTTCCGATTTATATACGAACTGGACAAATAAAATGTGTAGTAATCATTATTCTGGAAAAAACTAATTGTATCTAGCTAACGTATAGTATTAAATGAAGTTGTTATAAATGTTAACGATACCATTAAACATAGTTAAACTCTTAAAGACTTTCTTAAATCATTGATGTTTAAGTAAGTTGTAAATCATTAGTGTTAAACTTCAAATCTTTTACCAAAAAAAAATAATTGATATATCATTAGTCTAATCACATCCTACATGGCTACAAGACTACAAGAAGACTACGACTCCATACGATTTGCCTTGCTCATGTCCTGATTGGGCTTAATCTAATTGAGCCTGGGCCCATAAAACACTAAATGTGTCCGAAGAATTTAAAGTACTGTATAGTGGAGTTTCTTCAACTTTAACAACGTGCGCGGCTATATTGTCATCTACCCTCGGATTAATAGTCAATCAGTTATCAACCGTCCGATTTCTCGATTCCATTGGTTCCCACTAAAAGCTAAAAACCCTAAATCGAATTATATTCTCGTCTCTTTTTTTTTTCCCTGGAAAATTTTGAAAGGCACCTCGTGAAAAAAGTTGTTATCCTTTACATTCATCTACTATCATTTCCACTGTGGATTTGACTGATACTCTATTGCGTGAATATCGATTCAGATTTTTCAAATCCTGTTGGGTTGTTCTAGGATCAGTATAAATGGCGGATGAGGTGGTCATAGACGGTATCGTTGACGATGGGGTGGAGAAAGGGATGTTCGACGCTGATCAAGGAGGTGGCGATAAGAGGAAAGAACTGAAAGGAGAGATTGAAGAACTGGAGAAGACGAAGCAGGAATTGACACGGGATAATCGGGAATTGAAGGAGAAGGTTGAGAGACTATTGGGACAAATCGAGGAACTGAAAGGCATGGAGGAGGAGATGAAGCAGAGGTTCGAAGAGATGGAGATGGAGATCGAGCAGTTCGAACAAGAGAAGGCGGTTTTAGAATCTATATCGGCGAGAGCGGTGGAGCTCGAGAGCGAGGTGATAAGGATTCAGGAAGATCTCATCACCGCGTTGAGCGGCGGAGATGAGGCGGCGGCAGAGGTGGCGGAATTGAAGAAAGGGTTAACGGAGAAAGGTGAGAGGTTTGACAGTTGTGAGAAGGAAGCGGAGAGTTTGAGAAAAGCGAGAGCTGAGATTGAGAAGAAAGTTAGGGATCTGGAAAGGAAAATTGGGGTTTTGGAAGTGAAAGAAATGGAGGAAAAGAGCAAGAAACTTAGAGTAGAAGAGGAGATGAGAGAGAAAGGTAATCAGAAAGATGAAGAGATAAACGAATTGCAGAGGAAAGTCTCTGACTTGAAACTGGAATTGGTGAAGGATGTGGGAGAATTGGAGAAGTGCAAGTCTGAGAAAAAGCAGACAGAGGAAGCTTTGAGTGAATCAAAGAACAGGGAAATGAAGATGGAGTTGAAGAAGGACGAGTTGTTGAAGAAGGTTGAAGAAGCTAAGAAAACGCTACTTGTGTTGAACGAGAGGATCATGGAGCCTACTAATGGAGTCAGAGCCACAAAGGAGGTTGCTAGTGCTGGTGACCGAAAGACTTCCTTGGAAGGAGAATTACAATGGCCAGTGGTTGCTGCTGGTTCACTTGTAGCCATCGGTTTGGTGGCAGCGACAGTGTTTGTATGCTGTTCAAAACGAACGTGATTTGAAAAAATATGGAGCGGAGGATTAGCACCATAACTTTTTGCAGTTTCACAGTCATATAGGTGGCCAAGATTTTGCCTGGCTTTGGTTTCGAGTTTGTGATGTTTTTTGGTTGTTGGTTATCTTTCCTTTGTTTGTTTGAGGTGTTGGAAGAATCTTTGGCTTTAGGCTATGAATTCATTTGATATCGTTTTGTCATCACATATAGCTGCTTTCTTCAAATAGTTTGCAGTATTTCTGTTTAACTGAATTACAAAAAGAAACGTGTTGCTAATAGATTGCTTGACAGTGCTTCATTACGCTGATCCTAAGCATTACTTGTAAACTCAAGAAAAGGAGGAACAGAAACAACTTACTATTAGAAATCATTTTGTGATGGTTATTAGAACAACATTTCACATATCTATTTTCTATTAATATGGTTCTGGCCTCTGGTGGACTGCTTATGCTTTTATTTCCTGTTCATTGGAGGTCCACTTTTCTGGTACCTGAATTTTATGGATCAGCAGCCCTGAGAAGCTCAAGGAGTCCGCAACAATTCCTCCACGAAGTTGGTTGTAGCACGGGTTGCTTGGGGCACAGTAGAGGCATCTGAAAGAGATAATGGCTAGCTTTAATAAACAAATGAGAAAAGCTAAAGCTGCAATTGAATTGTTGCTCATGGCAAAAGAGGTGTCTTTTGGCTTGTTTGGGGTTGAGTTGCAAACCTGGTTTTCATCTTGATGGGTTTCAGGTTCTTCGACATGAGCTGAAACCGGTAAGGACCCATCAAAATAATACCTGGAAAGGCTGGAATCAAGGTCTGAGTTACTGGACGAATCCTCGGTATCCTCACACGAAGCTGATGATGACTTGATTCCTTCTGGTATTTCCGGTGAATTCAGATTCACTGCGCCTAGATAAGCAACCTTGTTGCTATCATTCAAACTGTCGAACACTACATTTGTTTGTTCTGTTTCTGCAGGGGTGTCTTCTTGGAACTGAAGTACCATCCCTTCAGACTTGTTCAGGTATGGAAAGTTGTTTCTCTCGGCGACCTCGGATATCAGACCACTACTACGTCTGAAAAGCTCAAGAACCTTCTCTTCTTCCTCCATATCAGATTCATTGACATCATGACCTTCGAAAGCGACTGTGTGTGAGTTAGATGGATCAGTGGAGCCTTCCTCTGTGGAATCTACTGGATCAACCAGTTCAGCGATTGTACCTCTGGTCCTTTCATCTTCCTTATCACTCCTCGTGTCCTCAACTGAGTTGCTAGCTTCTTCAGTGGTGTTCGTCTTGCCTTCACCTACCTTTTCCATTCCTCTCTTTCCTTCTACTTCGAGGCTGCAGGAATGGATCTTTTTCCGGTTTAAAGAGTACTCCGTCCACGGACTCGAGCTCTCTAGAAGGTTGCTTCAATCTAGTTGCAATGTCATCGTTCAAGCAGCGATTGCAATACCAAAGACGGGCTAAAACTAACCAAGGAAGATACAGAAAAGAAAAAGTAAATACTATGATGGGAAGTTTGAAGAGTAGTTAGAGAGAAAAATAAGGGAATGGCTGATGACCAAGAAAGAAGACGTTGTTCAAATAGTTGTTTTGACTAGTTGGTCCGACTCTGTTTGCTGGGAAGTTTATTGTTAATTAAGTAAGTTTGCATTTACTGAGAAATATTACAAATTTCGTCCAGAATCTCTGAGTTTTGTGAAATTGGAATAAATTTTGCAGGCTAGGAAGTTAGAAACAATCTTGTTGAACCATCGGTTGCGATCTGATGTGACGCAGTGCGTTAAGGATTTATCAAAATTGTAAGAAGGATTCTCATATTGCAATAGCATTTATACACGTGGTACTTGTGCGAGTTACAAGGAAGTGTTATGAAAGCATCTAGTCTGGTTCGTTTCTTTTCTATTCAATGCAAGTCTACAACTTGTGGTGGATCTTGAATATTGCATACATACAAGCTACTAGAGCATTGTCATGGCTCTATTCTACGACACCTTGGGAGAAATTTTGATTGGCATTCCGAGTGACGGAAATGGGAGAGGATCCATGCTGATTGTCTCATCTGGATAGACTAAGGACCAATCATAACGGGTCACAACGAAATGCAAGAAAATGAGGATGCTGATTTTTGCTAGTTGGTGACCTGCACAAAGCCTTGGTCCTCCTCCGAACGGAAGATATGTATATGCTTGTATTGGCTTATCAAACCGTGAAGGATCAAAACTCATTGGATCTTGAAATATTTCAGGATTGTAATGAGTTCCATAAGTTGTCCAAAGTATCTGCACTCAACGAAGAACCAGAAGGTAGGTCTTTATTAGTATTTCTTGAAAGAAACAGAGTGTTGATTTTGAAATTGAAGGACTTAGAGGGATGATGTGTTTCACCTTCCAGCCTTTGGGGATTGTGAATCCTCCATAATCAATATCAGCAACTGCTTTTCTGAAGGAACCGAAGATTGGAGGGGATAAGCGCATTGTTTCACGAACAACTTGCCAGCTATACTTCATCTTCTTCACATCTTCCACTGTAAGATATTCTCCTTCCCCTTTGTTTACTTTTATTTGAACATGTTCTGAGATGAATCAAGAGAAATCTGAGAGTTTGAGTATGATTTTTTTGCTGATAGGAAAAAGAATATTCCGAGATTCGTTATTGGTTTGTTTGTTACCTTGAAGGAGAGTGTCACGGCAAGTTGGGTGCTGAGCTAACATCTTGAAAGTCATGGCCAAGGCGTAAGAGGTTGTGTCATGAGCTGCAAACACAAGCAAAACCATATTATCTACAACTTCTTCTTCGGTTATTTCGCCTTTGATCAATCCTTCCACTAGCCTCGAGAAAAGCGTTGTGTTTGGCCTCTCAACTTCTTCTTCCATTTCTCTTCTCTTCTCCCTAACCTTCCCAACCAGCAGTGTCTCTATCTCTAGCCTCGCCTTCTTTGCTCTAGCAAACCTAGAACAAGGAAACTCAACCGGCAAAGCGAAAACTCCTTCTAAAACCCTCTCAAAGATCTCTAACATCCCAAGCTCCACTTTAATCCCATACAAACACTCAAATACTACAGTAAAAGTAAGAGCTTTTGTCGAACGGTAGAGGCTAACCTCTTCTTTACCTTGCCATTGGGTTTCAAGGTGAAACCGAACGGTGTCGCAGAGCTTAGGTACTAAGGACTCTAACCCATTGTAGCTAAGGCTATTAGCTACAATCCCTCTAAGGACCCGATGCTTCTCGCCTTGTTTAGCCATGATGCAATTCATGCCCATTAGCTGAACAGAAGACGAAGGCCATGAGCTCACCACTAAGTTGAACTCATTAGACAATATTAGCCTATTGGCTTCAGCTCCATTGACTACTATGGTTGGTGATCCCATGATTCTTGTCTTGAAGAGGTTACCATGTTTGATGATCCTTGGATTTACGAAATCCTCGAACAATCTATTGCTTTTCTGAGCTTTGTAAAACTCCATCGTTTCGCCTATCCATGGAAGCCCCATTTCTCCAGGAGGAAGCTTCTTCTTCTTCTTCTGCTGCAGCTTCTTTGATGTGAATCGATTAGATTTCTTGCGGAAGAAGAAAAGTGTGCTGGAGATTGTTGCAGCTATGCATAAGAAGACCCAAGAGAGAAGAAAGTTTGGTTCTAGAGCCATTTTGTTTGTTTACTTAAATTAACCAATTGTTAATAATCAAGTTTTGTAGAAATCAGGATTATGAGCTGAGTATTTATAAGTGGAGATGTTTGTGAATGTTAAGGTCAAAACCAGGTGAAATTATTCCAATTTTCTTTCTTTGTTATTAGACTTAATTTTTTTGTTTTCTTTTTTGGGTCTGACACATGATTGATCTTCAAGATACAGTTCCTTGAGCTGAGGCTGCTATTTCTTTTTAACTTTTTTGCAGCAGTCGGTGACACTAAACATGTTATGCAGATGCATACACATGTATTATGGTGATTATAAAATTAAATATGGATATAACTCATATTTCCTTATATGGAAATCATTAAAGTAATTAAAATGACATATCGAAATTGGTTTGGTTCATGTTCTCTATAAGTGTATCGTCTGAGAAACTATATTCAGTTTCTTTTGTATTTTCGTACTTTTAACTGAAGATTATGAACTAAAAATCCGAATACTTTTCCTCAACAAAAAATTTAAGGAGCAAAATGTTATATTATATTCAAAAACGGCTACTTGATGGGGAAAAAAAAAAAAATCAAATCTACACACAACTAGATTTATTGGCATATGGAGATGGTGTCTCTTGTATTCCAGAAATATAAGAACTCACGTTCGTAGATCTACTATATGTACTATTTACAACCGATTTTGATATTAAATGTCAAGTTAAATTTTCTATATTACCAACAAAAAAATAAATTTCTTTACCAACAAAAAGTTCATAAGTTGACTCCTGGATTATGAACAAATAAGTTATATTTTATCTTTTTTTTTTAATGAATTTGGGTGAGATAGAGGGAGAGAGACTGAGAGAGACAAATGCATGTGCTTGGAAGTTGAAATATGCTATAACCAAGATTGCAATAGCTTATGAATCTGATCCCCATAATCTGCCTCTTCAATAATTTCATAATATTTTATATGTTTATTTTTGTTCATAATAATAGTATAATCTAATATAACTATGTAAACACACTTGCTGACCCAATTTTCATTAGATTTATATTATATTTTGGAAAGTAAAAATTATACGCGAATCCCTAAAGATCTGCTCTGGCCGGCTGCTTCTGTTATGTCGAAGTTACGTTGCAAACTGCGTTAGAGAGAGATTTGTGTGTATATTCATTTAATTATACATCTAAACATTAAACTAAACTTTTTTTTTTTTTTTTTTTGAAACTTAAGGTGTATAGAAGTCCAAATAATCGCATAACAGAGATTCCTTTGTGTATACTTTTGGGAATTTATCTTTACATATCACTCTCCAACGTTACATTATTTTTCAAATTGATAATTTGTGTGTATAACATTGATTCTTGAAATTTGGACAGTATTTTTTTCATGGTATTGTTCATGCACCTAAGATATAAAAGAATATAATTCTGATAGAAACAGAAAAGGATATTTTGGAATAAGTAATAACGAATAATTGGTTAACAAGTCGCTTTTAATAGATTCCTTATAAAAAAAAAGCTTATAATCATATCAAAAGAATTTTAGAGAGTTTACTAATCTTGCCGCGGCATTAGGCATATATATGATGCCACTTTACGTCGTCGGTTTGTTAATTAACTTGCAGAACAAAATAACTTCTTATAGAAATAACAAAATAAGAAAGAAATGTAGTTTAATAAATCAAATAATGCGGTTATCTTAAAATATAGTTAGTCTTGTAAACTATAAATAGACTATTGAGATGAGTAGCAGCCGCAAGAAATGATGATGATGCTAATTGACATTGAAATTGACATTACAACAATTATACCACATTATGATATATGGTCGTCAATTATCATCAACTGTATTGTTGTATATATGATCGGTTAGCGAACCCTATTATATTTATGTTAATAATTAAGAACGTTTTACTCGAAAATATAATTAGAATACTTTTTTTGTTGTTAAACATATAGATATACACGCATAAATATATTTTATATGTGTAGTATATGACTTTGATTTTTTGAAATGGTCGAGGCTTTTAGCGTTTGGTTGGTCGGATCGCCATGAACGCTAAAAAAGACAACTTGTCCGTATGTGTTGCCATAGTATTGACCGTTCTAACCATTAGTGGAAATTATCCAACTAGTTCTACCAAATTTTCTTTACTGTTTCACACATTTGATGAATACACTGCTTTAATAACATCGACCACACAACGAAACTCGTTTCACACCAAATTACGTTTTCTTATTATATTAACTGTAAGAGATCGAAAATGTGTCTATATTGATCGACTGATAGATTAAATCAATAATATCATATAATTTTTATATTTGACTCAACTTTACATGGATAAGACACCGATTTCGTATTACTGCTTTGACTCGACCAATAAATACACATTACAAGTGTTCTAAGCCTAATACATCGCTTTGGAGAAACAGGGACTCGGGCGGTCTGTGTTGTACGGCTGGTTATGTTGGTGTCGACGACCAACTGAAAATTTGATGAATTAAATTTCTTATGTCGGGCTGTCTCACCCATAGGATTAGTTGAACATCTTAAATCGGTTGATTAGTTCTAGATCGATCCTCGGTCTGATAATGGTCGAGATTACCCATAAATTTTGAAATAAAGAAATAAATTGTAGATAATTTGCAAAGCAATGTAATCACTATATTAAATATCAAATTAGCGGGAAACAGTTTGTCGTTTGTTGTAACAGAAAAATCAATTGATTTTTTCGCGGGTTTTGAACAGAAATTGTGGAAAAAGTGGTTGGGTAGAGGAAGTTTATTTGTTAAAAAAATAAATAAAAAATCTCATTTGAAAATAAATATCATCAACAAAACAAAACAAAAACTCCAAATAACTTAACAAATGTCAATATCATGGCTTCACAAATTATTCACATTACAATAGTATAAGAAAATGCAGAAGCCAGAGGAGCAAATCCAGAGAAGTGAAAGAGTTTGCATTATTTTGTGAAGCATCAACTGGTTATAATTCTGAGACCCACCAAAACCTACCACATTACTACATTTATTTATCTCTCTTTTTTTTTACTCTCTCTCTCTCTTCCTAAATACTTGATTTTCTATGATTTTTTTTTGTTCCTGAAAATTTGATTTTCTACCGTATCATTAATGCAGTTCTATTTACAAGATGAATTGTTTAATTAATGCATTTTCTTTTTACAAGAGTAATTAGTAATGGTGCGTGAAATAAGAAATTGAAAAGGCAAATTCTACATTAAAGCCAAATTAAATACATTCTTAAACACATTATAAATCACGATGTGTATTCGGTTTGTTTCTAATAAAAAAAAAATGAAACAGGATCGAGGAGAAAAAAAATAAAGAAAAGGAAGAAGAAGAAGAAAAGAAAGAAGAAAAAGAAGAAGGAGAATCAAGGGATGTTTACAAAATCAAATCGTACACCACCCGTAAATTGGATTTAAACAAGTTATACTATGATGTAGGAGAGCTTCATCCCAACAAAGAAATGGAAGAAAGTATATTGGATATGTTAAAGATTTATTTACCTAAGTTTTTCTAGTTATGATCTTTTCTGATTTTTCGGTATGTTTGGTTATCTTTGTTCGGTGTTTTTTTTTTTTTTTTTTTTGGGGTCGTTTTTTTCATTTTTTTTTTTTTTTTTTTTTGNTTGTGTGGTAATTTTCCTTATTCTGAATAAAAATCTACTATGGCTATTAATATTATCACTCTTTTGTTATTGTCGTGAGGAAAACAAAACTGTAACGGAAGAACACTTTCTTTTTATAATAAAATTTAAATAAACTGTCTTTTTAAACAAAAATCCTAAATAAAACAAAAAGAAATGAACATCAACACTATGAAAAGCCATAGATGATTTTTAAGTGATATATTTAGATCAAAACTATGAAAAGCAATAGATGATTTTTACTAAATGGTGTAAATATATGTAAATATATATAGAAGATGAATGAAATATAATTATTCTGATTGTGGCTCCATTCTAAATATTTTGGTTTTTAGTCACGTAATTGTGGCTCCAAATTTGAATGTTTTAAAAACATTTTAAGTGTTTTTAAGCATTTAATAAGTGGTGTAAATACATTATTAATTGAAAAATGAAAAGTGGTGTTAATATAATTATTAGAACTCAAACGTGGTATTAGAAAATAAAGAGTATAATAAAGTATTTATTGTTTTTTAATATGTGTGAAAATCCTAGAAAATCAAGTATTTAGGAGTAAATATTTTCTAATCTCTAACCAAACAATTTCATTTCTTCTGATTTCTCCTTTGTGGGTCCTCTTCTCCCTCTTCATCTCCACGTGCTACTAATGGCCTCGCTGTATCTATTATTTACCACTCTTATTGTTACTCAAACTTAAATGTCACTTGAATGCAAACTATATATTTAGGTGAAAACCAAATCAAATAGCAATAAATAAACCCATAATTATGCTAATTGAAAACTTAATATTAAAACACTATCTATGTAACCAATGATTTCTATCCAATCTTGGGTTTTGCTGTCCATAAAACGAAATCAAGAAGAGAGAAGTGACCTTATTTAGGTGTAATAAATGCATCTTGACTTCTCTTTTAACGTCAAGTGACCACTAATTTAAGTATCTCCTTGGCTAATCTTAGAGAAGCACAAAACAAAAGGGTCTACGTTGGTCTACCTAGATTCTTGATTTAAGGCTCGCACTACATTTTAAGCACTCAAGAGTGGAAACTTACTTGGAGTAATTAATTAGCTTCACATGATATCAGAGCTAGCTTGCATTTTAGATACAAAGATGTCCTGCAATAAACATAAGCAACGTACTGAGTTAATCGATTGAAACGTAAATAGTAATACTGATACAGAGATAAGTCATTCATATGGGAGACAGCTTCTCATACGCGTCCATGCCTATGCATGAAAGATTAATTTAACTCTTCTTTTTTTCTTTCTTTTTTTTTTGCAGAATTCCAAGTGTTATTGCAATCACCAGGGGTATTAAATGGCATAGTGTAAATGCACCTGCAACACATCAACTAACCACACACTCCTCCACCTGTTTGTATTTACTTCAAAAGTTTTCAAAAACTCTTTGCTTCCCTCTATTTATAAACCCCTAGTTTCCGGTTTCATTCTACCACCAAGGACCACACAACACCATTTGAAAAAAATTCTGCTTTCTCTCTGTTATTTCAGTGAGTTTCAGAAATGAGAGGGATGAAGAGTTTTACCATTTGGGCTCTCTTTGTTGCTTTACTCTCACAGCAGCTGTTTGCTTCTGTTGCTTCCATAAGGTTTGAGGATGAGAAAACATACTACTCTCCTGACCCAAATGCAGGAACTCCTCCCTCCTCTGGTAACAAAAACATACACACTCCAACGTCATTTATTCAATTGATGTAATAAGAATCTTGATTTACCATATACCTTTAATTGACTCTTTGTTTTTGTTTGACATGCAGGAACTCCTCCATCACACGGAGGATACACTCCAACTCCTTCGACTCCATCACATACCCCTCCTTCTAACTGTGGAAGTCCACCTTACGACCCGACTCCTTCAACTCCATCTCACACTCCAACTCCATCACACCCTACTCCATCACACACTCCAACCCCATCACACCCAACTCCTTCACACACTCCTCCTTGTAACTGTGGAACTCCACCTCACGACCCTTCAACGCCTTCACACCCTTCCACGCCTTCGCACCCTTCAACGCCTTCACATCCTCCTTCTGGTGGATACTACTCATCTCCTCCACCAAGTACTCCAGTCGTTGTGACTCCACCAACACCCATTGTTGACCCAGGCACACCCATCATTGGAGGAAGCCCACCAACTCCTATCATTGACCCTGGCACTCCTGGCACTCCTTTTGTTCCTGCTCCTTTTCCACCAATCACCGGAACATGCGAGTAAGTGACAAATGCTCTTCTATCTAACACATACATGAAGACATATGATGGTTTCACACTTCATGAGTTTCACTATCTTTGTGCAGTTACTGGAGAAACCACCCTACATTGATATGGGGTCTGCTTGGCTGGTGGGGCACTGTTGGAGGAGCTTTTGGTACAGTCAGTACTTCCAGTAGCATTCCAGGGTTTGATCCTCACATGAACCTTCTTCAGGCACTTTCCAACACTCGCACTGATGCCATTGGGGCTCTCTACCGTGAAGGCACAGCGTCTTGGTTAAACTCCATGGTCAACAATAGGTTCCCTTTCACTACCCCTCAAGTCAGAGACCACTTTGTGGCAGGACTTTCTTCAACCAAGGCAGCCACTAAACAGGCCCACACCTTCAAGCTTGCCAATGAAGGTCGTCTAAAGCCAAGAATCTGAAAAGAAGAGAGTTTCATTTCTCAGTTGTTCGTTGGTTTATATTAAAAACAATCTTAATTAATCATCCTTTGTTGTGTGTGTGCTCAGTAGAGTTTTAAGTGTCCTATAGCATCTAGTAATATTTATGATGGATACTCCTTAATATTTGATGTTGCTGTTTCAAAATTTTCTTGATCTTAAATAATATTTAGTAGTTCCCCTGTTTCTCAATCACTGTTCAAGAGCGTCCAAAGAAATGCATCCCAGGAAAATTAAACTGAACGAAGACAGAGACATTGCATTTTCTTTGATACCAACACGAACATGAAGCTATAAATAGGATCATAAACATTAATATCAAAAGAGACTGGAAGAGAAGAGAAATCCAACATGCTTCATATGTAGACAAGGTACAAAAAAGTCAAAGTATAAATATAGTTTAACATGTCTGCAGACCAATACAATGTCATAATTGCTCCATTAAATTGTTCATGAGCATTTTTAAAATAAGGCCTAAGTGATGTGTCACAACTGGATGAAATTCCAAAAAAGACAAGTCCATGAGAGAGAGAGAAAGACCAAAACATAAAGATTTAGCATTAAAGAAGGGACAGTACATCAGGGGTGTGGTGTGTTGTGGTGTTACTGTAATAAACTCGTGGAGTAAATATTGCAAGATGGTCGCCATGCATTCAAGTTCAGTTCTACCCACCAATGAATAATATCTTTAATGACTCTCTACTAATGTCAGAAATTGCATTAATGATATTGAGTTAGTGTCATGGTTATGAGGAGACAGCAATTTTGGAGGTTTAGGAATATATTCATCCCAGTTTATCTTTTCCCAAGGCTCCTCTTTTCCTTGCTATTTGATCCTATGACTGATACCAACTTATTAATAATCTCAAAACACAGTCCATATGGAAACTGATAATAATGGTCTCTGCATTTCTAAGCATATAAAAAATCAGCCGTAAAGCTGCATATGAAAATTGTAAGTAGCAGAGTGCAAGGGACTACCTGGTTGTTTGAAATGATTCTCCATAGCCTTGTAAAGGAGATGCTCCCTTTCTCCTGCCATCGACATAGATAGACTGTTAAGTGGTAATTTCTTTGCTGCTCAAAGTGTAATAACCTGCAAAACTGAATTAAGACTTGAACAAAAAAGGATGAAAATTTTCGTATATCATAAGATGTGTCTTAACACATGGGTATTTGCAGCTTATGCCACGAAAGAATGGTCTTTCCACGATAGACTGTTGCTCATAAGTGCCTATCAATTATTTGGACTATGGTTATTGTTCTTAATCAAATACAGAATTGATATCCCTTTCTTGCTCAGATGCAAATTGAAAATAGGTGAGGAGGAAGAAGATTTTGCGTTTAATGGTATTTGTCAAAACGACAATGTTTGACAGTCTGTTAAATTTTTAACGCCGTTAAAAGGCAAGGGTCAGGTTGTCGATTTTTAAAATAAAAGGGTTTATTTACAATTTTTATAGATCAAGACTCATCTTGCAATATTCTCTTAATTAACTTTTAAAAAAAACAAAAAAAATCCAAAATACTCTCCATTTAGCGTTTTGTACCTCAGAATCCATGCCGTCTTTCTTTTCGAAGTGGTTCTTCTTCAGTAAACATCTTTATCCAACGAAGGAGATTACGACCGGCGAGGGATAAGCAATCGTTCCCAATGCTTAAACGGCAGAATTCCAAACAGCGTCCCGTTTTCATAAATCTATTTTTAATGGGAGAATTGCAAACAAAACCCTAAAAAAACTGTTTAATTTTATAAATTCCCCTATCTATTAAAAAAATGGAAATCTGATCCTTTTGTTTAACGGCGTTAAATATTTAATGGATTATCAAACCACTATCGTTTTGAAGAATGCCATTAACAAAAATTCCATCTTCTTTTCAACTTTTCGGATTGAAATTAATGAAAAAATTTTACTTGTTTGATGTTTATTTCCTGTCCTCCTTTCTCCAGTCATATTTGAACAGATTCAATACACATTAGCGAAGATACGAATCATAAGTGCAATCACGATTGGCTTTTATGTGGGCGTCTCCTTCTTCTCTCTTTGGCGATTGGGTTCACCATTTGCAAAACCATCGATGATTCATGTCGAGAAATTTGTGTTGTTTTTTCTTACTTCGTTCTAACTTTTTGATGAGCTATTTTGATAGTTACACATGTCTACATGGATGAAAACTTTCAATCTATCTTCATTTTTCCAGCTATATCGGGTAACGAATCCTAGAATCTTCTGATTTTTTCAAGTTCGATTTTTCATTCATGAATCCGAATTTCTTCATCTAATTTTTGTCGATAATAGGTGAGAAAGAAAAGAGAATTGTTTTTTCTCAAAAAAAAAAAAAAAGAAAAGAGAATTGTGTTAATGGTATTTGTCAAAACGACAATGTTTTGAAAGTGTCGGTTAATCTTTTAACGCTGTTAAACGCAAGGGTCAGATATCGATTTTTAAATAGATGGAAGGGTTTTATTTACAAATTTTATAGATCAAGACTGATCTTGCAATTTTCCCTTAATTAACTTTAAAAATCCAAAATGTGCTCCGTTTAGCGTTATGTAGCTCAGAATCCATGTCGTCTTTCTTTTCTTTACGAAGCGGTTCTTCTTCAACTATTAGCACCGCAAAATTGGAGAATGTGCTGATTTCGAGTCTCATATCGAAATGATTTAGCTAGAGCTTCGTCTTGTTCTGGGATTGACTTTGAAATTGTGATCTTTTCTTTTCATGATCTATATATAAACAGAGGATGAATATTTCTTTAGGTTGTGATTACATTAAAATTGATTTAGCATATAATCACAGCCCAAATAAGAGTCCGAGACCCAACGAAGGAGAAAGGAGATTACGACTAGCGAGAGATAAGCAGCGTTTCCCGCTTAACGCCAGCATTCCAAACACGGTCCCGTTTTCATAAATCTATTTTTAATTAATGGGAAATTTGTAAACAAAACCTTCAAAAAACTGTTAATTTTATAAGCCCTTCATCTATCAAAAGATGTGGAAATATGTTCCTTGCATTTATCGGCGTTAAAAATTTAACGGATTGAAATCAATGAAAAATTAAGTTTACTGTCCAGAACCTTGTGGTCAGGTGGTAAGGGGACGGACTTGGGACGCCAACACGTTTCAGGTTCGATTCACCTGCTGCGTGAAACTACAACACATTGTATCTGGACATCCATACGGATATGGACCCCTGCTTTCTGGCCCATTTGCATATCCGGAGAAAAGATCTATCCGTGGACTGCACCTCCCCCAGGAGATTAGTCTGGACCCCTCCATAGATCTGAGATTTACTCATGAGTTATTAAAAAAAAAAAAAAAAAAAATTAAGTTTACTTGTGTGCGATTTTAAAGCCTGGATCCTCGCCTAAGACTCTAGATCGCTTCACAGTTCGAATCGGATTTGTTTGTAAGCAAAACGATAAAGAAGAGAGACAATATGTTTACTCAATGCGAGAGACAGCTATACTCACCGGGCTGGAATCTCCAGCAATTCAAGAGTCTTTTCGATCACCCAACTCTCTCTCAACCCAGTTCTCTCTCTCTTCCCTTGTCTCCTTCTGTTACAAAGCAACCGAAAGCTCTGAAATGCCTTCAACTCCAACACTAAAGATGAATCATCAGCCAGTAAATTACAAGAGCAAACCCCCCCCATTTGCAAAATAAAATAAAATCCATTCTAGTTTTTTCTCGAGAATCAAAACCAGAAAAAGGTTAGATAATGAAGCTGCATCACCTCCTATCATCGGCCTCTTCTTCTCCTTCGTGTTCGTCACCTTCACGAGCACCGCAAGTGCTCTACAACGACACGGCGTCGTTTCGGCTTACAGGACGTCATAGCTCGGCAACGGAAATCGCAAGGTACAGTGCATGGATACAAGACACTTGGTCGACAACTTCTCGTCTGCAACCTCATCTTCCTCATCTCTCTTTCCAAAACGTTGCCGTTTACGGAGTAGCGAACCCATCAAACCGGTTCGAATTGTTTATGTGTCTTCTCTCTTTGGCGATTGGGTTCACCATTTGCAAAACCGTTGGAAATGAGTTCACCTAGAAACTTCTGATTTTCTCCAACTTCGAGTTTTTATTCATGATCCCTAAATCGTTAAATCTAATTTCAGTCAACAACAATAATAGGTGAGGAAGAAGAAGAAATTGTGTTAATGGTATTTGCCAAAACGACAATGTTTTGACAGTCTGTTAAATTTTTAACGCCGTTAAACATAAGGGGGTCAGATTGTTGATTTTTAAAACTGAAAGGGTTTATTTACAATTGTTACAGATCAAGACTCATCTTGCAATATTCCTGTGATTAACTTTTTCTTTTAAAAGAAAAATCTTAAATGTGCTCCATTTAGCGATTTGTAACTCAGAATCCATGCCGTCTTTCTCTTCTTTTCTTTTCAAAGCGGTTATTCTTCAAAAATTTTAACATCTTCTGCAGATTTGGAGAATGTGCTGATTTCGAGTCTCATTCCGAAAAATTACAAAAGTGCCTTCTATCGAAATGATTTAGCTAAGGCTTCGTCTTGTTTCGGAGACGAAATTTTTGGAAGTTGTGTTCTTTCCTTTTCATGATCTATATATGAACAAAGGATGAAGATTTCTTTAGGTTGTGACTAGATTAAGTAGATTTGCTATAGTTCTAGCTCTTCAATTACTTTTTTTTTTTCAGGATTTCCTCTGACAGAACTAGACATTTCCGTGGATTGATAGATTCTTAGGCTTGATTTGTGACCAGCATGAGCATCTAGAATTGCTGGAAAAGAGTGGTTTCTTATCATTTTGATAGAAAAGCTACCTGCTTTAATCTTTTTTATCACATCCTGCTTTGAGAGAGCTAAGATTAAGACAAATGCCACAACACATGTAGCAAAAAACAACGTTTAGCTATGAGAGCTTTCACTCGTTTGATTGATAGGACATGTAGCTTCTTTGTTTGCTTTTCATATCTTGTGCCATTTTTCTAGTTTCAAGTTTTGGTAATGGATGTCAATGGTAAAGCTGCTGGTGCAGAGAACTATATTAAGCTTCGTTCCTAATTGCTGCGCTTTTGCTTTCAGGTATAAATTTATTCTATCACAGAACAGAATATTGCTCCATATGGTTGAGAATCGTCAGACCTTTACTCGGTGTCAAAGATCTTACAAATCCTCTAGTCCTTTCATGACATGTCGCTGGATTAAGATCCTGATTCATTGAAGTAACTTGGCAAGACTCTCAAATCCATAACCATTTTGCATTTGCCCCTGATAAGCTCTGGCTAGAGTCTAGAGATTAGTAACCCTCAAGTACGATATCTATGATCTCTCTGGTGTAAATTTCAATCTTTATTAGAAAGGGGAAAAAGGTTTGGCCTTTAGCATTAATGATATTGAGTTAGTGTCATGACATAAATAGAGTGTTAAGATGGTAATTTCTTTGCTAGCCAAGCGTAGTAACCTGCAAAAATGAATTAAGAATTGAAAAAAAGAAAGAAAACTTTGACATATCAAACTTTCATATATCATAAGATTTGTCAACATATGGGAATTTGCAGCTTATGCCACGAAAGAATGATCTTTCCACATAGACTGTTGCTCATAAGTCATAAGTGCATGCAATTATTTGGACTGAGGTTCTTTTTCCAACTCAAATACAGAAGTGATATCCCTTTCTTGCTCAAGTGCAAATTGAAACTTCATCTTGTAATTGTGTATGGAACACAGAGATCATTAGTCAGAGAAATCTTAATATCTCTAACAATGTATCAAACAAGATTATAAAAGACATTCATGAAACAATATAGTCCCGTTTTCATAAATCTATTTTTAATTAATGGGAAATTGCAAAACAAACCTCCAAAAAGTGTTAAATTTTATAAATCCCCCATCTATTAAAAAAGTGAAAATCTGTTCCTTGCATTTAACGGATTAAAATTTTTTGGATTGAAATCAATGAAAAAAATTAGCTTTACTTGCTTGAAGTCTATCTCCATCGGTTCTCTTCTTCTTTCTCCAGTCTCATCCCATGTCTCAACAAATTCAATACACATTAGCGAAGATTAAACCAAAAGAGAAAAGATTTTGTATTGTGGAAAATCGTAAGCGATTCCAAATCCCAAAAATTGTCTTGGCCAAATACGAATCACAAGTCAATCCAAACTATTCCAACTTCTTACGCGATAAGATGGTGTCTTTGGTGCAGCGGTCAATACTTGCACATGGGAGAGAAGGATACCATTATGGAGCCTGCTAGCTATTTCTCTCTCGCCAGAGAAACAAAATTGTAATTTGAGTGACAAGTTTCCTGAGAGTTGATAGCCACGATGTGAAGTCGGACCAAGTCAAGAACCTGGTAGTGGGGACTCCCAATCGTTGCAGAACCATCTTCCAAAAGAGGCTGCTAAAATCACAACTTACAAGTTCCAATTTTTATAATTTTTTCATTTAATTTCAGTAGATAATAGGTGAGAAAGAAGAAGATATTGTGTTAATGGTATTTGTCAAAACGAACCGACAATGTTTTTGACAGTCTGTTAATTTTTTAACGCCGTTAAACATAAGTGGGTCAGATTGTCAATTTTAAAAATGGAAGGGTTAATTTACAATTTTTATAGATTAAGCCTCATCTTGCAATATTCTCTTAATTAACTTGAAAAAAAAGTAAAATCCAAAATGTGCTCTGTTTAGCGTTTTATAACTCAGAATCCATGCCGTCTTTCTTTTCTTTTCGAAGCGGTTCTTCTTCAAAATTATTAACATCTTCTGCAAATTTGGAGAATGTGCTGATTTCGAGTCTCATTCCGAAAAATTACAAAAGTGCCTTCTATCGAATTGATTTAGCTAAACCTTCGTGTTCCTTCGGAGTTCGAATTTTGCGAATTCGATTTGAATCATCATACCATTAATGCTGCGGCTGTAATATGAAGATAGATTTGCTTCCTCTTGGTGGAGAAATTTTTTTTTTTTTTTTTTTTTTTTGGTGGAGAATTTTTTTGAAGTTGTGATCTTTCTTTTTCGTGGTCTATATATGAAGAGAGAATAAATATTTATTTAGGTTGTGATTACGTTATAGTAGGTTTGCTATAGTTCTAGCTCTTCAATTACTTTTTATCCTTAGTAAATTGGATTGATTGATAGATTCTTATAGGCTTGATTTATCACCAACATGTGGAATTGCTGGGAGAGAGTGGTTTCCTATCCTATCGTTTTGATAGAAAGCTACCTGCTTTAACCTTTTTATCACATCCTTGCATTGACACAGCTAAGATTAAGACAAATGCGAGAACACATGTAGCAAAAAACAACGTTTAGCTATGAGAGCTTTCACTCGTTTAATTGATAGGACATGTAGCTTGTCTGGTTGCTCTGTTTCAGTAAAAGTTAGGTCTTTTCAAGTATTTTTGGTTGGTTTGTGACATGGAATTTTGGCGTCAAGACACTATGAGAGCTTTTGGTTTACTATAAATCATGGTGAGAAGTGCATGAATATGTTCACTCTTGCAGAAAGTTAGGGAGGAGCTGACAATGAAATTGAGGAAGCGAGGCCTTGTTGAAGTCATTAGATGACTTAGAAGATGGTACCGACTCTTAGCTCCATTTGCAATTAATATCTTGTGCCACTTCTCTAGTTTCATTGGTAATGGATGTCAATGGTAAAGCTGCTGGTGCAGAGAACTATATCAGTTTCTCACATCAAGCTTCCTTCCTAATTTCTGCGCTTTTGCTTTCAGGTATAAATATCTTCTATCACAGAACAGAATATTGCTCCATATGGTTGAGAATCGTCAGACCTTTACTCGGTGTCAAAGATCTTACACATCCTCTAGTCCTTTCATGACATGTCGCTGGATTAAGATCCTGATTCACTGAAATAACTTGGCAAGACTCTCAAATCCATAACCATTTTGCCCTGATAAGTTCTGGCTAGAGATTAGCAACCCTGAGGTACGATCTACGATCTCTCTGGTGTAAATTCTTGCATTAGCTTCATTAGAAAGTAGAAAATCTTGAGCCGATAAGAGGGAAAAAGAAAAGACTGTCAATACTACATGTCAATACTTAGAACTTAGAAGGATCTAGATGTAACCGGGATGGGCCATACCGTATGCAGCTTTTGCATCTCAACAGTGATTATAGAAATTGCATATGTTTTTTTAGGTCACAGAATAGGCAAATAGATTGGAAAGCAACAGGAATTACTCGGAGATTTTCATGACAAAGATCCTGTTTTTTTGGTTAAATCTCTTGTCTTGAAATTATTTAGCTGGAACGTTCACATACATATAAATAATCAAAATATATGTAAATTAGGTCCCTCTCAAATCGTTACCATCTGCAATTTAAGTTTTTAACCGTAAGTGTAACATGAATATATAAAGCATAAGATCGATCTCAGACGAGAGGAAAGAAGCTTATGTTTATAGACTTAATTAAACAAGTTGGAGAGGCGGTTGATCGTGGTCGGAGGAATTCTGATTTGGTTCAAGAAGGTTAACCGGAAGATAATTCCGGTTATACTGCTCTGACTGATGAGAAGAAGAGACTCCCGATTCGTAAACCGTCCCTTGATGTATCACACTCGGTTCTTGCTGCTGTATTCCCGCCCTTTCAGTAATCTGCATAAATACATAGAATTTTCACATCAAGACATTGCATACCCAAAAAAAAAAAAAAAATCAAAATGCTAAAAGACGTATATAAAACCTTGGATCGGAGATACATGTTATCGTTTTGAAGCTCGATTTCCTTCATGAAAACAACAACAGAGAAGAATGACGATGATTGGATAGAGAAGTTATGTATAAAGTAGGAGGAGTCCAGTTACTTGTGGAGGAAGATAGGTTTTTACCCTTTTTTGCATGTACTCTATCTCTGCAACTAACATCTCGTGCTGAGGGAAGAAACAAAACGTAACGGGGAAGGATCAGATGAGATTCTTGAAAACGATTTATGAAATCATATAAGAGATTGATGGAATTAAACTATAGTGATTATTAACCTTCTTGGAGCGGACGCGACTGATGCCTTTCTCAAGCCTACCTTCGAGGTTCTTGAGTTCCTTGAGGTTCAAAGAACCAAGAGATTCACCAAGAATGTGTCTGTTCAGATTCTGAATGTCCCGAATCTGTCTCCGAAGCTTAGAAGACTCTTGCTGATAGTACTTCATCAGTTTGCGATCCATGATTTAAACAAGGGATTAAGGAAGGTCAGAAAATTAAATTGCGATTTCGTAAAGAAGAAGAAATTAATCAGTGGTAATTTAATTAGAAAAAGGTGAATTAATTAATTAGTGAAGTTTACCTGAGTGTTAGCTTCGGTGACGGTAGGAGGGTTAACGGCGTCGGAGCAAGCTTTCTTGTACCTTTCTATTGTTCCTCTCACACTTCTCATCGTACGATTTTCACCAACATTCACAAAAAGGAAAATATGAAGTAGTTTTAAGAAATTGATCATGAAATTTTTACCTTTAGATATTTAAAACAAACATATATAATAGGTAACTGTTTTAGGCGGATATTAAGGTTTCGAAACAGAAAAGTATTGTCCGGCCAAAACCTAAAATTGAACGACAAAATAGAGTGTTGGACCAGTACCATATGATTGGTTTGCCCTTTTCTTTGGGGATCTTTTTACTATTGCCTATTTCTATAAACGGAGACATCTCACATAGTTTTTTATTACACATGTATACTCAAAGTTCAAGACGACCCTAATTTAATCCCAAAAAACTGTAGGCTTAATTTGAAAAACATAAGAGAGAAAGAAAACGAACTATGAATTGATGTGCATCTTAGCATTACAACATGTGTATATATGACTATAATTTGAGTCAATGATTTTTTACCAACTAAGAACGTGAAATTCATAAATCCTTAGCAAAAATGAAAATGTAAAAGCTATAGATATCTTTGTATATATGTTGGGTTTTCACATTCATTTAATCACATTAATTGTGTTGTATGATGGAAAGTTGAAGTTGAGAAATGTCAAAAGACATTAATGCATGAGGATGTTTTAAATGTGAAAGAGAGTATACATATTAGCTACACATCTGAAAATAGAAACCTAGAAATTACATTTTCCTACATACCTAATGCATTCCTCTTTTGTTAATCAAATTAGTTGGGTATTTAATTAAAGGTACTTTTAAGTCATGTCACATACACATAATATAGATTCATTAGTCTTTGGTAAAAAAACAATTCTTAAGTCGTTGTGAAATTCACATTGTAACTACAAATTTTCTAGTTTGAGATGAAATTTGACTTGAAAAAAACAAAAACAGATTATAGTCATATAACACCCTATATATGTTAACCAAATAAGATCTATAATACTTTTTGAACAATTATCAATAAAAAGCAGACAACGGGTAAAAATGTTGCAATGAACATGAGCTGTTAATAGCTGGAAACTAATAGAGAAATGGAAATGACAAGTCCCCAACTTGGAGTGGGAAAAAATAATAATCAAGTCAAAATTTTCTGTTTCGTTTATTTCTTTCTTGATTGATGGATGATTTAGTGACTCAACAAGAAGCTTTGTCCCCAAAAAATTTCTTGATTTAACAGACCGATTCACCAAAAGATTAGAGAAGTGTCAGAAGACAAACACCTACTAGTCCCCTACTAGTGAATCAATTTTTAAGGAATCTACATAGCTATATATATATATATATATATATATATATATATATATATATATATATAT
>OVAY01000044.1:37229-123947 GCA_900406395.1 Kernera saxatilis
ATATATATATATATATATATATATATAGCCATATTACATATATTATATTTTGTCAAGAACCCTACTTTTTCATTACTCTGATGGAAACCTAATGATCAATTTGCAGAAATAAACCTGACGGGTCATCAAATTGATCGAAGTGTCTTGTAGAAACTGACATACATAGATACATATAGATGCTGTTTTAAGGATTTGGTAGAAGAAGAAAAAAGTGACTGGAACAAGGTATGGGGATGCTAATTAATTATCAGAGAAGACCTCACAGCTTTTCACAAAGAGAGAGAGAAGAAAAGATGAGCAAATTTACTAGGGTTCCGAGTTTTATTTAACAAGCCCTAATTTTGTTACGCAGATATAAATTAGAACTTCCCAACAGAGAATTGAGGCTCAGAGAAACTTAAGAAGGAAAAAAAACACTGAGAGAGAAACCATAAAGATTGATGAAAATCCACACAAAAAAAAAAAAAATAAATCAAGATCTGAAGAAGTTACTATAAGGTGTATCTTACCTGTTGTTGGCGTACTCGTAGAGACGACCTCGAGTGGAGAAGATGACAAGAGCAACCTCAGCGTCACACAGGACAGAGAGCTCATAAGCTTTCTTGAGCAAACCATTGCGTCGTTTGCAGAAAGTGACTTGACGATTCGTAGTGTTCTCTATCCTCTTTATCTCTATCTTCCCTCTCCCTATCTTCTTGCTGCTCTCTGCCACTTCAATACTCCCACCACCTTCCATTTATACAAACCCTAGAGTTTTCATATAAACCAAACACAATCAAACACTACACACAAGAGAGCTAGAGAGAAAGAGAGATCAAATCTTTTTGCACTCAAACTACTATAACTACAATCCAAGTTCTGAGATCTCAGTGGAGAAAAGCCAATAACCATTGATGAAAAGAAATGGGGTTTTAAGGATTAAAAAACACACTAAATATGGCCACTCCAAGATTCAAGGATTGAATGAAGAAAAAGGAAGAGCCTTTGATTACAAAACATGGATTTTAGGTTAATTTAGTGCACAGTATCAATAATTATACCTGGGTTTTGCAAGATAATGATCGGGAAGAAAAGAAGGAGAAGTGAGAAGGGAAGATGAAATCTGAGAGAAATGATTTGTTCTTGCCTAAAGATACTATTCTTATTAACTCAGTACCACTTAACTGCTGCTTCCTACTTTATTTTGTTTTGATTTCTGTTTTGGTTTGTGATTTCTTATAAAGGAATATTTATTTGAAAGTATTTAAAAACCCACTTGCAGAAAACAGAAGGTTTGGTAGTTTTCTTCAAACTGAAATGCTATAGAAGAAAAAGAAAGAAAGAAAATGGACCATTAGTCTAACATACCTAATTCTTTTAAGTCTATATGTATATATTTAGATTGAAATTTGAAATTGGTGGAATTAAGGAGTAGAAAATATCAAAACGGAAAAAAGAAGAAGAGACGTTGGGTTTGGATTGGGTGGGGAGAGCATTGAAGGAGGACCATCCAATTTTTCTTTCATGTTTAGGGGAAAAAAGAGAGGTATGGGCTCTCTTTCTCATCAGAATCACTTTTTGGAAATTTTCCTTTTAGGGTAATCCTTTTTTTCCCTCCTTTTCTTTTTATTGCCCTACTCCTATATCGTTAATATTAGCCTGGAATTATATTATTATTATTATTATTATTATTCTTTTCTGAATTCCTTTATATTCCAATTTAACCACAATTAATTCAACTGACATGATATGATAAGAATTTGCGTGTTTTATAGTGGTGTTATATGATAGGATTATGAAGTACGTGTTAAAACTTATCAACTATCAAGCGAGGCAATGAATGAGAATTCAGGTTTTATTGATTTTTTATATTTGAATTTTTTGTTTACGTTTAGATGTTAAAATATGATTTACATTCAAGTTAAAACGAAAATCGTAAGAAAAAAGGTAAAATGCAAATGCAAAACACAAAAGAAAAAAATAATGGTTTGTAATTTAAAAAATTACTTCGTAAAAATGGCAGTCTATAAAAGTATATATAGCTTAGTTGGTTTCGTCTTTCCGAAATCTTATGTTCGAGTCTTATTCTTGGACAATAGGTTAGTCCAACGGCATCTTGAATATTAGAGATTAATTATTTGCCGTTACATTATCTATATTAGTTTAAGCAAGGAACTACATCATATATGCGACAATATAATTAGGGAAGATAAAACTGATCAAGTAAATGAGAGCAGAGAGCCCCACGGAGGATTACTTATCATATGTATAGTCATTATCCATAAACCATTTCATAGTTTTGCATCAATTAATTTTAGTTTCAAAAGGAAACTCTTTTGAGTTTTGCCCATACCCCATCATTTTCCTTGTACTTACTTTCTATTCAATTTTCTTCACGAGCAACAACATCTACATACACATTCATGTCAAATTAAGTTTTAAATTGTGCAAAATTATTTCAATAAGGAACTTAAGAGTTGGTAGGGCGTTGATTGGCTTTCGTGGTATATTTTCTTATTATGCTTTGAAATTTGAATGTTCTGATTCTCTTCTGAGAGTTAGCGTGAAATAATATAGTTTCATATTGGGTGATTATTTACTAGCTAAGTGACAAAAAAATCTGAAAAGTATACATCTGTGTAAGAAAGAGAGATTATATAAATATTAATTTTTATTTCTCAAAAAAAAAATATAAATATTACGTTTTAGCTCAGTGACAAATAAAATTTACTCTTTATCAAATAAAAAGATCACTAATGAACTTTAATTTAACGAAAAACAAGTATATACATGGGTAAGAAAGAGAGACTATATAAAGACTCCAAATTAGACAGGTGAGTTACCCAAATTTCACTAAGTCGCAGACCAAAAGATCATTATCAAATTGTGTAATACGTCCAATTTCATTAATTAATTAATGCATAAGTTCTTGATGACTAACTCTTGTGAAAAAGAAAAGAATCTTGTTTAAAATAAAAGAATATTCTAATTAAATATAATTCATAGGGAGCTATATACTAAACCCAAGACTTTAGATTTCCCTTCATGTGTATTTCCCACATTACTTTGATTTTTTGGCTTTTCGTAGAACGTAGAAGAATAGGTTCATGAAACGTATCAATGGGTTGGAGATTCTTTACCTGACTTGTTGCCTTAACTCACACAAAGATTCTTGCTTGAAGAAAATCAAATATTTTGTGTATATATCCAACGGCATAGTGCTAAAGACGTTTGTTCAAAGAGATAAACAAGAACAACATTTCTGTTGAAGAAGAGATTAAGCAAAAACTTTGAAATGGGTGTCATTATTGTGATTGCAAAACGTTTTGATGCTCTAATTGGGTTAGTTTTGATTCGAACTTTTGTCTCATAATATAAAAGAAAAAAACTCGAGTTTTGTCAAGTGTTTAACATCTTCAATTCTTGGTCATGCAGGCCTGGAGTTATGCTTCTCTATCCTCTGTAAGTGAAATCGAATTTAGACGTTTAATCATGGTTTATGTATATAAATATTAATTAATTGAGTAAACTCACGAGTAATTAGGTATGCATCATTACGAGCAATAGAGAGTCCAACGATGTTGGATGATCAACAATGGCTTACATATTGGATTATTTACTCCTTCATGACAATATTCGAGCTATCCGTTTGGAGAATCCTTGCCTGGTAATAATAATAATAATAATACTCCCACGAAATTCTGTTACGAGTTTATACATATATAAGATTATGTCTTAAAGACTCAAAAAATTTTGATCTCTTTTGCATTTTGCAGGTTACCATTTTGGCCATACCTAAAGCTTTTGTTCTGTATGTGGTTGGTGTTACCAATGTTCAGTGGTGCAGCTTACATTTATTCCAATTTTGTGAGGAGATACGTTAAAATTGGGATGCATGTTGGAGGAGGAACGAATTATACCGATGAACAGAGAAGAGTTTTACAGATGATGAGTCTTGATGCTAGAAAATCGGTTCAAGATTATGTTGACCGGTTTGGATGGGACTCGGTTGAGAGAGCGATCAAAGCGGTATGGTATTCTCTTGCTGATCTCTTATATAATCCAATACATGGGATTTTGATTTTAACTTCATCATTTTTTTTCCTTCAAAATTTTAACTTCATCATTTGTGTTCAAATATGTAGGCTGAGAGAGAAACAAAGAAGCATTGATGATGGAGATCGAGAAAAAAGAAACATTACTCTTTGGTTCCTTGATTTCGAAAGTGTTTGTATATGTACGTGTATAGATTGTATAGAGAAAAACTTCAATGAAGAAAAAAAATATGTTTGAATGATTTAATGGTGACAAATTTGTGTTCTTCTCTATGAGCAAATATACTATTAGAGTAACCATCTCTTTATTTATTTTTTTAAAAAGAACAAATCGTAGTCAATTTGGATGGCTCTCAATTTGATTAAACAAACGGCATGAGAAGATTCGAATTAAAATGAGAGTACCAACACTCTTTGACACAATGAAAAGTACTCGGACTATTTTCCCTTAAACCAAGATAATTGAGAAGGACAACGCTCCTCTGCTTTAACTTTATGTTTGATTTTACAAATTTACATATATCAACTATATATATATCAATAGCTTTATTCATTCTTGTATCACAAACCGATTTTCTTAGGAATGGAGCGGTATATAATATAAGTCAACACAAACAAAATTTATCGATATAATGTCACTTTGACTAATAATTTATATTATTTAAAAAATTTTGGTTTGAAAACAAAAATTCGAAATCGGTAATTCAACTGCCTGAACTCAAATTACAATATTATAAACCCGAGAATCACTGAAAAATTGTAGACTAATGTAACTTGTTAAACTATATAGTCCCTAAAATAACTTGTTTGTTTGAATTTTGAAAAGAGAACCCACCATAAAATAACTCACACGACTAACTTTTTGCAGCATAGCTGTTAGAATTTTTGTTTTGTCTAGGATTTATGTAAAATCTCGCATCTTTTTAACAAGCTAAAAGTAAATAATTTTGTTTCCGATGGAACTAATCGCTCTTTGACTCTTGACTTCAATAGAATCACAGATCCGTGGTTAATTTATCCCCAAAGCCTCTATGGCCACACACCAAGAAATAGAGATTATTAATGTTTTATATGGATTTCCATTTCCATATATGAAATTGATATTATTTTTGAGATTCGACGACATCTCTTCGTCCCTTTATTTACTGGTAAAAAAAATTAGTGGGCAAAGATAATAATTTTCCAAAAACCCTTCTCATAGATTCAAGCGCATACTCTCTTTTGACCAATCTAGGGTTTCTGGTTACTTCAAGCTTCTCTTAAACCTGTCTCTCTCGTCAACCTCTTCCTCTTCCGCTGTCGCCAAGATTGAGCCTTTTCAGGTATAAATCTATCTTTGAGTTTTCTGTGATTTTCCGACAAAACACGTCCTAGACGTTGGCTTCCTTTTGTTGTTGTCCTGTTTTGCTTTTCTCGTATCTGGGTTTTAATAGATCTTTCACGGGATTTGTCTCTAATTGATCTTTTCGACTTCTTATTCGTCGTAGATGATGTCCAATTCCTTGTTTGGCTCTTGAGAAACGATGCAGAATTTGAAAGTTCACAACTTCTTTGCATCTTATCCGCTTTTATTCTGTAGCAATTTGCTTGCATCTGCTATACACCGTGTTCTTACCTGGATTTAGTTTTCTATGCGTTTTCCAACTTAATTGATGTGTACGAATGATTTTGTGTGAATGAGTTCTCTTCTTTATATGAATCTCGTTTCATATGACTAAAGTCAGTGGCTGTATTATATAAAATTTGAACCTTTTTTAAGGTTGAGTATGATTTGAATCTTTAAAGCTCTTAAACTAGCTCCTTGTTAAGTAGAACTTATTGATTTTGAGGAATGCCAGTTGATTGTGATTATTGTTCTTGTGCATCATTCAAGTTGTTTGTGCATGACGAGATAAAAATTTAACTTTCCATCTTTTCTGACAATCAGTTCTGGCTTCAACGGATAATTAAGGCACGAAATTGAGTTAGAGATAGGTTCATTCTGAAAACATGGAGACTAAGAATGAGAAGTCTGATGTTTCATGGGCCGAGGAGTTGAAAAATCAGGCTAACGAAGCATTTAAAGGTGTGTATTTTTGTTATAAACGTTAACAGAATCTTGTGAAATCAGTTTGATTTTTTGTCTATCTTTTGATGAGATACTCTTTTCTTTTTCGCCGAATTAAGAACAGATTGCTAAATTTTCTTAGTTGCTTACAGGTCACAAATACTCCCATGCTATTGATCTATATACACAAGCTATTGAACTCAATAGCAATAATGCTGTGTATTGGGCAAACCGTGCATTTGCTCACACAAAACTGGAGGAATATGGCAGTGCAATACAGGATGCATCAAAGGCCATTGAAATCGATTCAAAATACTCTAAGGTATCATTCTGTGACAAGATGTTGCTTATTCCTCTTCTCACGTGTATTCAGCCTTATTCGCTGATTATCTACTGAATCACAGGGCTATTACAGGCGCGGTGCTGCGTATCTTGCCATGGGAAAATTTAAGGATGCCTTGAAGGATTTCCAACAGGTTATTGTTTATAGCACGAGCATTGTGCCATTTAAGTTCTTGTTTCTTTCCTCTATGATTTGGTGGCTGTCGATCTGATAGTTCTTGTCTATTTATTCTACTATCTGATAGCTCATGTTGTAGGCCTGTAGCTTGAACTCACCCAAAAGGTCATAACTTGATAGTTTTGATCTGATCAAATGATAAGATCCTGGAATCTTGATAGTTATCTGTGGAAATCCAGTTTGGTGGTGCACTTTCTTTATCTAAGAGAGATTAGTGTGTACGGTATTGCTGACATGGTCTGCTATTTATGTTTCAGGTGAAAAGGATTTCTCCTAATGACCCCGATGCCACAAGAAAGCTAAGAGAATGTGAGAAAGCAGTGATGAAACTCAAGTTTGAAGAAGCAATCTCCGTACCAGTATCTGAAAGGCACTCAGTCGCCGAGTCCATTGACTTCCACTCAATAGGTATCCTCCATCTATTTGCTTTTTTTTTTCTGTTGTCTTGCAGTTTGTTCTGTCACCCTTGGTTCTTTCTTCTCTTGTTATGCATGCCTTTGATTCAGTAGTTGACAAATGGTTGAGTGTAGCTTTAGACTAGTAATCATTCTTCTACCTATTGTCACATAATAGGGAACAAACCCAGATCATCGTTCATGCCCACCAAAACGGCTTTAGCAGCACTTGTTGCAGCAGTAATGGTGGTGGCGGTCCGGGGATTTGCCACAACTGAGATACTCATGGTGTTGGTTTCGGTGGTATTAGGGACATTTTGGTGGGGTAGCTTCAGTGGTAGTAGTGTCTTTTCTCTGTTTAAATCCTCATCCTAGGATCAATGTGGATCATTTTCATGCATATCGAAGCTTGGATATGTTTCCTTTCTTGGAGTCTCAGTTGAGAATTGAATAGTTCAGTGATATTGATCAAAACCATCTCAGCAGGAGTGGAACATTTCATAGATTTACAAACTTCACCCTTTTTTCTTAAGATGGCATACCTCTTTTGCTACATTTTAACGATTACCAATAAAAGGTGTCCATGGCTTTTAGTTTTTAGCATTCATTGGCAACTGGTGTTCATTGTTATAGAGGTTTTAACCCTTATCAGTCGACTGATATTCTTCTTTTCAATTTCATTGTAGAGGTTGAGCCACAATATTCTGGTGCTAGAATTGAGGGAGAGGAAGTGACCTTGGATTTTGTGAAACAGATGATGGAGGATTTCAAGAACCAGAAGACGTTGCATAAACGGTTCGTATTTTTTTTGGTGGTGTTGAACTTGATTAACACAGTGATCATCTGTTCATGCTTTGCCGGCATAATATTTGTAGGTATGCATACCAAATCGTCTTACAGGCAAGGCAAATCTTGTTAGCACTCCCTTCTCTTGTTGATATTAGTGTACCTAATGGAAAGCATTTCACAGTCTGCGGTGATGTTCATGGTCAGGTATGCTTTGGTCTCATCTACTCTCCCGAGATAATTGTTTTTCTTTCGAATAAATCTGATAGGGTCTACAGTCTTTAGTTCCCTTGTTTATATATGTACAAAATTGCAATAAACCACAACTAACAAACGATTCCGGAGTTATATCTACGAAATTGGATTTTTATTGTGCTTTTTTGTACTTCCTTCTCATGTCTTGATCTTTAGCTAACCCCCTTTTGCACTATCAAGGATTGTATTGTATTGTATTGGGTATGCCTTTGACAAGTTATTTTCTTCTTGCAGTTTTATGATCTCCTAAATATTTTTGAGCTTAATGGTCTACCTTCCGAGGAGAACCCATACCTTTTCAATGGTGACTTTGTGGACAGAGGCTCATTCTCTGTTGAGATCATCCTCACATTGTTTGCTTTCAAGTGCATGTGTCCATCATGTAAGTTCTTTTAAGTGCACTTACTGTAATACTTCTTTGATGTTCAAGTTTATAATCGCATTTGCTATCGTTGAGAAGGATTTATATGGGGTTAAATTTCCAATTCAATTGCAAATTGCCGTTTACGCATATTTATTTTGCAATTTTGCAGCCATTTACCTTGCCAGAGGGAATCATGAAAGCAAGAGCATGAACAAAATATATGGCTTTGAGGGTGAGGTTCGGTCCAAGTTGAGTGAAAAATTCGTGGATCTCTTTGCTGAAGTGTTCTGTTACCTACCATTGGCTCATGTCATAAATCAGAAGATATTTGTGGTGCATGGAGGTCTCTTCAGCGTCGACGGCGTGAAACTCTCAGACATCAGAGCCATTGACCGCTTCTGTGAGCCTCCCGAGGAAGGTATGCTTCATCATACAGATCTTTTGTCATATTGCTTCGGTTAAATCTTCTAATCTTGTTAATGGTTTATTCAGGATTGATGTGTGAACTGTTGTGGAGTGATCCTCAACCTCTACCTGGAAGAGGCCCAAGCAAGCGAGGAGTTGGTCTATCATTTGGTGGAGATGTAACAAAGAGATTTTTGGAAGACAACAATCTAGGTTAGTGTAGTGTCTTGTTATTTTTTGGTTTGCCAATTGATTCATTAGATGGCTATTGACTAACTTTTATGAATCTGGAAGATTTGGTGGTCCGATCACATGAAGTAAAAGATGAAGGATATGAGGTTGATCATGATGGTAAACTCATCACTGTCTTTTCTGCACCAAATTACTGTGATCAGGTAACTCAAAAACTCATATTTTTAGCTTTGAAACAGCACCAAAGTACTAGATTCTTACTTAACATGGTACAATATTGTTGCAGATGGGTAACAAGGGAGCCTTCATTCGCTTTGAAGCTCCAGATATGAAGCCAAACATCGTCACATTCTCAGCAGTGGTGAGTGTAGTATAGCTCTTGCAGCATTGTTCTTGTGAAACTGGTTCTCGGTTTGATTAAGAGTCATTTAGAAAACTCATCTGATTTTCTGATATTGTGATTTCACAGCCTCACCCGGATGTGAAGCCAATGGCATATGCAAACAATTTTCTCAGGATGTTCAACTAACTAAGCAAAAAGCTTCAACTCAAACGCTATGCTAAAGACTCAAGACCAAAAGTGTTTCAGAAACATTATGATATAAGTTTTTTTTTTTTTTTGGTTTCTCATCTTCTGCAGTTTTTTTCATGTTGTTCCAGAAAAGGGGAGCCCATGATAATTAAAAGGTACAGTATCAGGATTTAATCGGTTTTCTTCTTTTTGATAAAGATGTTCCCTCTTCCTCTAAAGCTTATCCAGTAACTTTTGTCTCTTTTGTCTTATGTTGTAAGAGGTTTAATGGATCATTCTTATTTTAGATGAAAAACCTTGTGATTACTCAACAAAGAGTGACCAAATGACCCCCAAAACTCTCTGTACAAACATTGTTTCTTGAATCAAAAAAGAAAAATCAAAGGGTGGTTTCTTTAAGTTTCTTGTCTGCTTCTTAAACCTTTAGATTCTTTTTGAATAAGGTTTGATTCAAATATTCAGACAAATAAAGAGAGAAGTCACAGTGTATAGTTCTTCCAACAGTTAATCTCATGTAGATTCAGGTTTTTCCCTTCTCTTATTTGAGTTTGTACAAATGGTGAGCTGTTTAATAACACAGAGTCTAAAGAGAAAGCTATTAATACTATTGTTTTCACCTCTGTACATGAGCTGTTTCAGATTATAATATATCTGTAAGAAGATACCTGCAGATTCTCATAAGATTCCTCCATGAATTTTGCAGAGAATTTGACAAAATATGAGCTTTGTTTATCAACCAACTGCTACTGAATCACAGAGTTATAAGCCCTCTTTTGTAGATAAACATAGCATCTGATGATCCGAGGAATCATCATCATCCATGTGCATATACTGTAACCATGATTTGTTAAATATATACACATATATGTACGAAAATGTGGAGAAAGCAAAAGGAGATAGAAATGGAGGTGGTGTCAAATCGTAAAGCACTGATACAAGGACTGAGGGATCCAGAAAGCATGACTTGGATTAAATAATACATTTACCAACATAAAATAAATATTATTTTGACTACTTTCTTGGTGCTTAACAACAAATTTGACAAGTTTTAAGGGAAAGAAGTGTTTAAGATTAATAATGATGTTGGTAGGTTTTAAATTCTTGTACTAATCCAGTAACTTTTAAGACCGTTGGATCATTTCTTGTAGGCCAATGTGGATCATGCTTCCGTACGGTAAATAGTTGATTTTACACCTCCAGAGCCGAGACTCCAGTCTAAGATTAGATCTAATAGAGACCACACCACATAACATGTACGTATTTTACAAAAACATCTGCTACATTATTGCCAAATGTAGTACAATAACTTCACGTTTTAGATTTTGACTTCTTCTTTTTTTTTTTACCTTCTGACAAATTTACGTTTTTTTTTTTATTAACTTAGCTTTTGACATTTTTTCATAGTAAGTCACCTTGATTTTTTTTATGTGTTATAAAGAAATTACTCTTTTGTTTCTTTTTTTTTTTTTGGTCGAAGACTCTTTTGTTTCTGTTTTCAAATTTTCCTTAACAATAATTGAAAATTCCTTTTGTGTCAAATCAGTAACAAACGAATAAATTGGACATTATATTGAATATTTTACAACTCTTTTAAATTCTTTTGCATTATAAGAAAATTTTGTTTTCAATAATTATAGTAAACATGGATCAAGCAATGCCAAAGAACAAAAAGTGTCTGTCCTGTGCGATAGTTAAAGGTTGTTCTCAGTGTTTTGTATTAAAGCTACAAGTAACTATGATTTTGTTTGGGTCAAAATTCAAACTATGGATGATAAAATCTCAAGAGAAATTTATAAAAGAAAAAAAGACATGAATAATTGAAGACAGTAAATAGAGAGACATACTATGCCCACCACTTTTCAAGAGCCTTTCCTTATTAGTTTTTATTTAACAAAATATGTAAAAATGAAAGATTATTTGAAATACTTGATTGGTAAATTTAAACTATTGAGTGAACAGTCGATAAACTATTGTGGGTGATGTCTGAAACAGTTTGGACCAACTACACATTGTGATGGTCATGTGGTGTGTTGGCTTTTGAGCCAACCATCTTACATCAAATCTTGACTATAAATTGGTTTTCGTAAACTAGTTTTCTTCGAAATTGATGTTTGCATATACTGCGATCAATTTTTTTTGCCTTAGTGATCATGTTAGTTAGATCGAACAAGAACCTTTTTGTCAACTTTCATTAGTTTCAAACTCAAAATCAATTTTAAAGGACTTGTCTTGGTCTGATTGAGCCATCCCGAAACTGATATAATCCGAAATTGATCATAATAATGAAATCAAGTCGAGATAAATGGCTCATACAGGATCCCTTTTTTTATACATTTTCCTCTAGAGACCATTTATAAATATCACATGGTTAGAAATAGAGAGAGGGAGAGAGAGAGAGAGAGAGACACAACACAGGAAAGCCGCTCCACATAACCTGAGAGATTCGAGGAGCTAATGTATTCACGAGATTAACACCAACAAGACAAGTCCTTCAAAATTGGTTCAAACAAAAGTGTTTGAATAAAGAAGAAACATGTGTGTATGGCCTTACAAAACCATCAAGTACTCTTTTAATTTGTGTCTTCTCTTCTCTTCCCAATCTCATGTCTTGAGTCCCTACCTCTTTGTCTCTCAAGACCCCACAAGTGTCACTTTCAATCACTTCCATTTATAATTGCCTCTCACACACACACACACACACTCGAAACCTATTCGTATTCTTTACTAGCTTTCTTCTAAGTCTTCACTCTTTTATCATACCTTGTTTAGATTCTGATTGTTCACGTGTCTCTGTCTTGTCTTGTCCCAAAATCCTTAAACCCTTCACTTAAACTCGTTGAAAGCTTAAACCTTTTTCCTAAGTTTCTCTTTTGGGGTTTTTGCTCATCGATCATAATCTAATGTCCCGTTTATACTCTTTCTTCTCAATGATTCTAAATTTCTAATTAACGTCATATCTCTCAATTTTTTTGCTTTGGAGAAAGAAAACTAATGAAGAAACTTATATGAATTCTCAGTATAATATCAACAAGAGCACACACTCTCTCTCTCTCTTACACCAAACCTATGACGATGAAGACAGCTTTATCGTCTCCTTCGTCACTGCTTCTCCATCTCCTGATAATACCTCTCCTTCTCTGTCACGGAAACAGAGTCTCCGTCTCAATGCCTCCTTCTGAGTCAGAGACTCTCTTCACCATCATGGAATCAATGTCTTCTGATCAACCATGGCGTCACTCCCACCCAAACCCTTGCGCACCTGGCTCGTCTTGGCCAGGCATTGAGTGCAAAACCGGTCCAGACCACTTGCCTCACGTCTCTCGACTCGATTTCGGCTCTGCTCCAAACCCTTCTTGTAAATCCTCTGCTTCTTTCCCTCAGTTAATCTTCTCTCTCCCTTTTCTCCAATCAGTCTTCTTCTTCAACTGCTTCACTCACTTCCCAACCACAATCGTCTTCCCCATTAAGCTCCTCTCTAACTCCTCTCTTCAACAGCTTAGCCTCAGATCAAACCCTTCTCTCTCAGGTCAAATCCCTCCTCGAATTTCATCGCTCAAATCTTTACAAATCCTCACTCTCTCACAAAACCGATTAACCGGAGAAATCCCGCCGGCGATTTTCTCATTGAAAAGCCTCTTACACCTCGATCTCAGCTACAACAGGCTCACAGGGAAAATCCCTCTGCAATTGGGGAATCTCAACAACCTCGTTGGCTTAGATTTGAGCTACAATTTGTTAATGGGTACCATCCCTCCCACGATTTCGCAATTGGGTATGCTTCAGAAACTCGACCTGAGCTCGAATTCTCTCTTCGGAGGGATCCCTGAAGGCGTAGAAAAGCTCCGTTCTTTATCTTTCATGGCGTTAAGCAACAATAAACTAAAAGGGGTTTTTCCAAAAGGAATCTCGAAGCTTCAGAGCTTGCAGTACTTCATAATGGACAATAACCCAATGTTCGTTGCTCTCCCCGTCGAATTAGGGTTTCTCCCCAAACTTCAAGAGCTCCAACTCGAGAATTCGGGATATTCCGGCGTAATCCCGGAGAGTTACACAAAGTTGATGAACCTTAGCTCGCTGTCTCTCGCTAACAACAGATTAACCGGCGAAATACCTTCCGGGTTTGACTCTCTGCCTCACGTATTCCATCTGAATATCAGCAGGAACTTGTTGATCGGCGTAGTTCCGTTCGATTCGAGTTTCCTGAGAAGGTTGGGTAAGAATTTGGATTTGAGCGGGAACAGAGGATTGTGTCTGAATCCGGAGGATGAGTTCAGTGTCGTTAAGACCGGCGTTGATGTCTGCGGGAAGAATGTTACAGGTAGTGGTGGATCTGGAGCATTGATGCATCCATCGAAGAAGAAATCTCAAGCTTCTCCTGCTCGGTGTTACAGACCTTGCTGCTTCTCCAATGCTCTGCTTCAGTTTGCTCTGTTTCTGGGTTTACATCATCGATTGCTTCTCTAAGAGGGAGATGAAAACAAAAAAAAGATAATTAAATATTTGTCCCTAAAAAAGAGAGAAGATTTGTGTTTGTTCCCAAAGTAGACGATGATTTCAAGGGAAATAAATTAATTATCGATTTTGATGTGTATTAGTAGTAGTTGCTTATTAAAGCAATGGACGTTAATGTAGTTAAGGTAGTTAATGTTGCTTTTAGTTTAATAATCCTCGTATTTTTCAGATTATCATATGATTGTAATAATTTCGATTCATTATGGATTTTAGGTGTAAATACGGGTCCTGAACAACTTCATAGCTGTGTGAATAAATGTGTGTGTATACAAAAGGAAAATAACAGATGAAACGACGTTTTTGTTTTCTATTGGAAAATAATTAAATTTCAGAAATTTATTATAAATAACATAAATATTTAATAGATAGAGTGTAACGAACCAAAAAAAATAAGGGAGCAGTTTGGACAAAGAGTGTGCAATGATCTGATAAAACGACACAACCTGATTCAGTCTGACCATACAATAAAATTGAAGAGTCACAAAATATCGATTTATGAAAAAAATGTTAAATTTCAGGAGAAATGGTGCTTACCTCTATATGTATATATGAGCTTTTTATGCAAATTTGTTCATTGGTCACTAACATATATAGTAGAATATAAACGGTTTTTTTCCTGTTTCAGTTATACCAACTATTCCAAAATACTTGCATATACACCGAGGACTTTGATTACATCAAGTTTTGGACAAGTGAATTTATTTTCCAAATTTTATTGAACAAAAACTCACGAAGTGAATTTATATACGAACATTGTATCCACATAGTTTTAGGTTCGACTACTAGCATGGCGAACTAAAAACCAATCTTGGTGTATGTAGATGACAAATTTGTTTAAACAAAAAAGTAGATGGCAAATTTTCGCATAATTTTCAAAGAATCAAAACTACATGCATGGTTTGTTTGGGATACATAACAGATCAACAATATTGTATGAATGTACCAGAGATCAATATGCCACTATGCGTCATACTGTCATAGCACTTAGCGTGAGGATACCCTCATATGATCGTATCTAACAAAAGAAGAAGATGATTGACTAAACAAATTTTGGTGTATAATCTTCTTCTTCTTTTTTTTTTATCGTACACATCTTGTGGATGTGATGTGACTAATGATAAGTTAAACATATTTACACTCGCCGAAAAGCACCATAAATAGGAGAAAACTAGAAAAAATAATAATTTGTCAGTCATCTGTCTAAATCCAACTACTCTTTCTCATGCTCCTTAGTCCTTTCCTGCAAAATTGGCCTTTCATTTGCCGCTCTCACACATTTCTCTTTTCGTTATTCTTTTGGGTGAAATTCCATTAATGTGAAAAATTCCTGTTTTTATACTGTATATATTAGTAAAATATTTTCTCGTACTTTCTTGCTGTGTATTTTATCAATTACTATAGCTTTGCTTAATGTAAATTGTGTTATTGTAAATACATACAAATTTATTTTCTAGATGTGTTTGTGTACAAAATTAAAATTATGCATGAAAGATATCATAATAACACCTTTGCAATTTATATTTTAGTTATAAATTATAATTCATATGAATTTTGATATGTATTGTGATCTTCGTATATAGTACATTTTTTTTTGTTAAACGATCTTCGTATAGTATTGATAGAAATATCTATCACTCTCATATTCAGAGCCTCACGTGGGGAACTTGGAATTCCAATTTTAGGTAGGAGTGAAACAATACGACACGTCGCTTTTAACATCTCATTTATTAGACCTATCACTTCTCATAGTTCTTTTTTTTTTAAAACGTCATTAGACTTATTCTCCATATAAAACTTACAAGATTAATAACGTAAAAGTAACACAAAAGAATAAACTATAAACGTTATTTCCCATCTATTTGATAACTATAATTTGGTATTTCTGACTTGTATTATTTAAAATTCACCATATAGGTCTAGATTATAGTTTTGAGTCATTTAACTGTAATTTTAATTATGATTGAATACTATACACATTTTAACTGATAAAAGTACCGAATTTTGTGATAGGTTTCGAAAATTAGTCTGTTTATAGTCTAGAATTTATCGGAATATAAGAAATCATGATTCAAAACAAAAATGGTAATGAGTGAAGCTAAGAAAATACATAGCGAACGTGCCAACAAAAAGGCACAAGAGTGAAACTATATACAATTGGGTCAGAAGATTGAATATCCAGAAGCCCATATATAAAAGACGGCCCATTAAGCATTGCTTAGCAATCACTTCGATATTTAGCAAATCGAGGAAAGCAAACGACATCTACTCGCTTTTGAAGCGTATGAAGTCCACGCGCATGGAACTAAGGAACACGTGTCACATCTGTAGGGTGAGTATACCTTACTCTCGTATCACATAGAGTAGGTTAAAAGATGAGAAATTTGGATATGAGGGCCCCAGATAATTCTGACAGATAGGCTTACCGTTGATCCAAGTTGGGCCGGTCAAGACTTCCGTAACGTTTGATATAAGGATGTCCGTTCGATTTTATACACGTGGACGCCAGTAAATACTCCTGTCCGCAGAGGATATAAACAGTGGTTGCTTATAGTTTCTTCGCTCCCTTTCTTCTTCATTCTTTGAATTTCTGATTTTTTGTTTTTTTGATTGAAAATGGAGATATCGGAGAGAGTCCGAGCTCGATTGGCTGTTCTCTCGGCACATTTGGCGGCAGCTAATCCCGTCGAATTGGGACAGGGATCTCCGGCGATCGAGCGATGGTGCACGTCGGCGGATATGAGTGCCGCACCGCATGGGTCCTTGAAGGGAACCCTGACGATCGTCGACGAGCGCACCGGAAAGAAGTATCAGGTTCCGGTCTCAGATGATGGTACCGTTAAAGCTGTTGATCTCAAGAAGGTATTTCGAATTCTGTTTGGAAGCGGAGAATTTGTTATTGTTGGGTTTGATGAACCATGCGTAATGAACAAGTAGTTGATTTTAGTTGACTGAGATTCGATCTGTATATCTTCCCTTGCCTGCAGATATCGACAGGAAAGGACGACAAGGGTCTTAAGTTATACGATCCTGGATACTTGAACACGGCTCCTGTTCGGTCCTCGATTTCTTACATCGACGGAGATGAAGGGATCCTCCGTTATCGAGGGTATCCAATAGAGGAAATGGCTGAGAGCAGCACGTTTCTGGAGGTCGCTTATCTTCTCAGTAAGTATTGGATAATGTTGCAGCTTGCTGTTGAATTAGTTAATAACTTAATCTTTTGGGTCCAACTAAATTTCTAGAATTCTCATCATATTTGGCTAGTATAACCACGGTCTCAAGTGTTGGATGGATAACTATTTGTCGTTTTGTTTCTAGGATCGAATTGGATATTGATGAAAATTTTCCTCCTTGATTGTAGAGTTTTTGGTTTAATATATTTGGCCGTCTTTTGTGGCAGTGTATGGAAATCTGCCCTCTGAAAGTCAGCTATCTGATTGGGAGTTTGCAGTTTCTCAGCATTCAGCTGTGCCACAAGGAGTATTAGTGAGTCTCCATTTGAATTTTATCCAATCCGAAACCAAAACAGAACTTTAGAACAATTTTTCTGTCCCTGTAACCTATGATTGTCTGGTCCATCAATGATTCTCAGCACATTCTATACATGTCGTTCTGAGTGTGCATTATTCGAAGCTATCAAGAAATATTTCTCGTAACTAGCCCGAGTTACTTGATAACTTTCGTGCAGGATATTATACAGTCTATGCCTCACGACGCACACCCAATGGGAGTTCTTGTAAGTGCAATGAGTGCGCTGTCCATCTTTCATCCTGATGCAAATCCTGCTCTTAGGGTAAGATAAGATTACATTGTTTCTCTAGATAACATGTCATACCTTTTTACTCACACTACTGTAAAGTAGTAATTCTTTTGAAATTGTCCACATAATGCTGTTAACTAGATACTCTATTGGGCGCAGGGCCAGGATATTTACAATTCAAAACAAGTTAGAGATAAACAAATCGTTCGAATTATTGGAAAGGTATATTTGTCTTTTATCGGTTGTTTCCTTACTCCTTCCCATTTTATGTGATTCATCTTAGACATGCAAAAACATATATTTGGACTGTGAATTTTCTGTAGGCTTGAAAGAAGAAGATTTATAACCTGTATATCCAATTAAATGCGTGTTGCAGGCACCAACTATTGCAGCAGCTGCTTATTTGAGGATGGCAGGGAGGCCTCCCGTTCTTCCTTCAGGCAACCTTTCTTATGCAGAGAATTTCCTCTATATGCTGGATTCCCTGTATGTATCTACTATCGTTCTTCTTGAATTAGTTAGAAACTTAATTTTAGATCTATTTTTGGTTGATCTCTTAAGAGTCCATGCACTGGAAGGGAACCTTAGTATTTATAGACTGTTCATAACTTGTAGCGGGACATTAACACGTTTATCTTCTTCTTCTCACAGGGGAAACAGTTCCTATAAACCTAATCCTCGGCTGGCTCGGGTGTTGGACATCCTCTTCATACTGCATGCTGAGCATGAAATGAACTGCTCCACCGCTGCTGCTCGGCATCTTGCCTCTAGGTACACCTCTTTGGTTTGAATCTTAGTCACCTTTATAAGAGATGGATTGATTAAGAAATGTCTTCTTGTAGTGGTGTTGATGTGTACACTGCTGTTGCTGGAGCTGTGGGGGCGCTTTATGGTCCTCTTCACGGTGGTGCTAACGAGGTGTGCTACCTATTCTCCTGTCTTCATATGTTCTTGCATGTTCCATAGTCTCTGAAATTCTTGTGTTTGATTCTATTTAGGCTGTGCTTAAAATGCTATCAGAGATTGGGACTGTTGAAAATATTCCAGAGTTCATCGAGGGTGTGAAGAACAGGTAAACTCAATGTGTGAAACTATATGCATCCGTTTTCTGGGTTTGTGAAAAGCCTTTTCATCAATATGCTCATCTCTTTGACATATTAGGAAGAGGAAGATGTCTGGTTTTGGACACCGTGTGTACAAAAACTATGACCCACGAGCTAAAGTCATAAAAAATCTAGCAGATGAAGTATTCTCCATTGTTGGAAGGGATCCTCTAATTGAGGTACTCTATGTCCGCATAGTTTAAGCTTATACTAACACTTCACCCATACCTTTTTTTTTATGGTTTCATTCGAGCGAATATGTTTGACCGATGTAATTATTATGGTCTGCAGGTAGCTGTTGCTCTCGAGAAGGCAGCTCTCTCTGATGATTACTTTGTTAAGAGAAAGCTTTATCCAAATGTTGATTTCTACTCTGGATTAATATACAGGTAATAGTTTGAATTCATGTTGAGTGTTCATCACTTCCTCTCAACAACTTCATCTAAGGCTGCAAACCTGGACCATTGAAATAGGGCAATGGGCTTTCCACCAGAGTTCTTCACAGTCTTGTTCGCGATTCCTCGCATGGCTGGATACTTGTCGCATTGGAAAGAGTCCTTGGATGATCCTGACACCAAGATCATGAGACCGCAACAGGTATAGTTAGTCTCTTTCCAAGAATAGTTCACATTTTATCTTTGCAGAGAAAGATGTTTGTTTGTATCAGTTTGAAACTTTGATGGCTCATTGGAATATTGAATGCTGCAGGTGTACACGGGCGTGTGGCTGCGCCATTACACACCAGTGAGAGAGAGAATGGTGACAGATGAGTCAAAGGAGTCGGACAAATTGGGTCAAGTCTCGACTTCAAATGCATCAAGAAGACGTTTGGCTGGATCTTCAGTGTAAGCGTAGATCCTTTTAGGTCCATACCATACACCGCACCGCGTAAAAGAGATTGGGCACCGCACCACAAAGAATAAAAGAGATTGGGTTCTCTTGCCAAAAGCAAAGAGGGTCTCGAGTCTTGATTCGATCATACTCTAAATTAACAATTTCTCTTTTTGTATTCACAATGCGAGTCTCCTAAATTGATGGTGGAGCAAGAGCTCTTTGGGGACCTTCAATAAGCAGATATATTTGATTCAATCCATCTTTTGAGAACTGTTTGTTGGCCATATTTGTATTCTATCAGAATGTGTTTATCATATAAAATGATCTATGTTTATGGATTATTATCCCAACGACAGTAGTTTTACTCTAATTTCCATATCCAATGCTTCTACAGAGACTTTTGCTGCGAGAGATATCTCGACCAAAGCAACAAGTAGAAACCAAACAACTTAAAATCATGGCAGAACTTTGAAGGTTTATTGTTACAGAGGAGGGTATCATCAAGCGACAAAGTTTCAAAATGAGTTCTTGAAACTTGAAGCAGCCATGTAAATGATACACTTGAAGAAATATGATATGAAAATAAAGCTATGAGTTACATTACATGTTTTCGTTTGGTGGCCGCATTTCTTGATGTTGAAGAAGCAGTCCCAGGAAGCCTGTTGATCCTCTTTGGAGGTAGATTTCCTTCACCATAAGAGTTGCTTCTTGAAGTTGAAGGCACGCTCGCGGATAGGCCGGTTCTCTTTGGAGCAGAAATGCTAGACAAGACAGAATATGGTCAACGGAGTTAGAGAACCGATCAATGGTTTAGAGAATAAAGAAATGTGGGTCGATAGATAGAGTCATAGAGATACCGGGAGTCAGATTCTGTTACCTGAAACTCTTCTGAATCGTGTTCCTCTTAATTGCAGTAAGATTTTTCACTTCTTCACCACGAGAGTTGCTTCTTGAAGTTGAAGGCACGTTCGCGGATAAGCCGGTCCTCTTCGGAGCAGAAATACTAGCCAATACAGAGTTTGGTGAACCGAGTTAGAGAACCGATCAATGGTTTGGAGGATAACGAATGTGGATCGATAGATAGAGACACCCCTAGTTATATATAGTTACCTGAAACTCTTCTGAATCGTGTTCCTTTTGATTGCAGTGAGATTTTTCACTTCTTGACTGTTATCAATACCATAGGAAAATTTCAGGAATTAGATTGCTGCTGGTGACTTAATAAGCAACCCGAGTGACCTCTGATTAAAATAACCTAATAAATATACAGCTTAAGAGGGTAAAATGGACCCTTTTTCTTCGATAAGCCTTGTGATTGTACATTTTAAGGTGAAGGATGCTTTACCTCTTCAAAAGATCTAATTTTGCCTTCTTCATGATATTGCTCTTCACATTCGAAAGATTGTAACCTGATCCACTACTAGCTGCAAAAATCGTTCCATATAACCATTTGGGTACAGAAACCAGAGGGGCAAGGAAAATTCATGAATGGAGCATTTGCATAATGATTTTGCAAGATTTGACCAGCTGATGCGAAACAATCATAAAGAAGTGTTACCCCAGAAGGCTTTTTTGCTTGGAGGAGCTTTTGAGCAGAGCTTAGTTTGTCGACTTTGTTTCCCTGACAAATTTTTTTAAGAATGTTTACATGAGAATGAAAGACAATAAATTTTGGCTAAGAACATGCTTCTCATGGTTGATCTAATGGTCATAATAAAATGATAGATTTGCAAAGATCGTACTTGCATCTTCATTCTTGTAACATTGCTTCAGTCGATCAACAACTTCCTTCTCTTTTTCTTGCACGCGTTTCAACTTTTCCTGCATGCAACCACGTGCCGATATCTTAATTATTTCAACGCTTTTACATGTATTTACATCAAGACTTGAAGAAGCAAAACCAACCTCATATTGATGTCTCCACAAATTTACTTTATTCTTCTTCATCATCTCCATGGCATCATTCAAATCATCTGCACCATACTGCTTCTCATAGAATCTCTTCCAAAATCTATTGGTGACTGGACTAAGATCTGTATCCTAACGAAACAAAAACAATGGAAAGCATAACTTAAGATAGGAAACTGTCAAAACATACAAAAGATTTTATCATACATACAATGAGAATCTTCTTACCTGAGTACAATCCTCTATATGCATCAGCTGTTCTAGTGTACAATGTTGCAGAATCTGCTCAAGGAGCTGGAAATCAACCCCACCGACATATCCAATATACCGTACATTATCAATGGCTGTCCTAACGCAAAGTTCAACAAGCGAAAGTGGTTGCTTGGAAAGCCCCTCAAACAACATAGCAACTTCTCTTTCAAGATCCCAAAAACCGACAAGAAAAAAAAAAGAACACTTTCAATATGAATTCAAAAGGAGACACAGTAGACTATATCACTAAGGTATGATACAGAATTCATCAGCTTATGAGAAACTTCATAAGGATAGGTTCACTTTTTCCTCAAGCCTAATATAAAACGTCAGCTTGATAATACACAAACTTCTTTTAATCATTCAAGTAAACTTTCATTGTAGCTGAAACATTTATCCATCATAAGAAAGAAAAAAAGAAGATCTTCATAAAGTGAGCTAGTGCGATCCAAATCTAAAATCAGAGGATACGATTTGGTCAAAAACGACTTGATCCAATCAATCGAATCCGCGGCTCGAATTCACAATTTAAACAATCTAATTCCAAATCGAAAACAGTAGATGCATCAGGAGTTTACCAATAAAATTAAAAAAGAGGCGAATCAAAGATTGACCCACGAAAGAAACAGGTCCAAAGAGTTTCCTCGGCGATCGAAGAAACCTTTCCTCTTCCCGGAAGAAGATGATAGAGGTAAGCAGACGCCGGAGATTTCTTTTGATTAATCGTCACCACAACGATGATGATGAAACCATTGGTTTAAAAAATAAAATAAATAAATTTATGATAACCTGGTTCTTCTAAACGCGCGTTTTAATTCGACGATTGTGGGTCCTAGTTAATTTACAAATATATATATACCGCGCGCCTATTTAATTGCGCTAAATGCTGTGGTTAATGCTTATTTCCTTGACGACGCCGTTTCAGAGCCTGTGCTAGAGCACACATATAGACCAAAATCGAACCGAGTAAACCTAAGCGAACCAAAATTCATCAATTCTAAATCAGATCGAATTTCACAATGATCAAACCGAAAAAACAAATGGCCAGGAGAGGACTCATTGCGCTTTAAAGATTTGGGGAAACTCTCTGTTTCGACTTAAAGGAATCATTTCTGATGGACGCATTGGGTGGTTGCGGCGGCGCTGGCGGTTTCTGGGGATGGAATAGCTTCGATCACCGGAGGAAGAAGAAGTCTTCCGGTGATAGAGGTAGGCAACGGAACTCTGGATCGTCGGATTCCGTCGATGTGAGCAGAGACGCCGGTTATCGGTTTCCTTTAAAGCAAGCTGTAACAGCCGGCGCACTCACCTTCACCGGCGACACGATTGCTCAAATATCTGGGAGGTGGAAAAAGAGAACCGCACTTAAGCAATCATCTTCTGATAAACCAGACGAGGTTCGTCTGAAGAAATGTCTTTCTTTGTTGGCGATTTTCGAGTAATAGATTTGGATTTTTAGAGGTTTTAGTGAATGTTTGATTGTTTTGACTATAAATGAATCAAGTTTCCACTGTGATTTAGTGATACTTCAAATGAAACTGGATTTTTGCATAACCAAATGTTGGTGTGATGTTTGATTACTGAGTAGTGACAGTATCTTACAAAGTTTTGTTTGATTCTATGTTCTTGTTGGAATAGTTGATATCTGATCTTCTAGCAAAACCAGTCTCTTATATTGGTGAAACTTGGCTTGACTAAGGATTTATAATTGGATCTTTCACCTTAGGAGGACTTGTGGAACATTTTCTCAGAACATGACTGGGTTCGTGCACTGCGAATGAGTTCTTACGGATTTCTCTTGTATGGACCTGGTTCTTATGAATGGTACCAATACCTTGACCATTCTTTGCCAAAACCAACCGCGACAAATCTAGTGCTTAAGGTACTATCATCTCTAACCTTATGTTAATCTTTCTTAGAACATGTTTGTGCTAGAGTTTTTATTTGCATTTGCCAATCCCTTTGTTAGGTTCTGCTTAACCAAGTAATCCTCGGTCCATCTGTGATCGCTGTTATATTTGCTTGGAACAACTTATGGCTGGGAAAGCTCTCTGAGCTTGGAAACAAGTATCAGAAAGACGCTCTTCCAACGCTTCTATATGGTAAGATACCGATTAAACAGCGTTGAACTTTTACCGTTACTTAGTATTCATTGTTCATACATTTATAGTCATTCGGGTTAATGCAGGATTTCGTTTCTGGGTTCCCGTTAGCATACTCAACTTTTGGTATGGCTCTCTCTCTCTTTCTCTATCATTAAGTCATTTGGATTTTGGAGGGTCTTTGTATATTATGTATAATTGGATCAATGAGTGTATAGTCTGAATTGGCATTCTACATTAGAGATCTGAGATCTGATGAAAGGTGAAATTTACAGGGTAGTCCCGCTTCAAGCTCGTGTAGCTTTCATGTCAATGGGTTCTGTGTTTTGGAACTTCTACTTATCTTCAACTATGAGCAAGTAGATACAAATATTTTTATCTTCGGCCTCACCGAGTGATAATATTATCATTCTGAAAGTTTTCAGTACTAAGGTAAGCCAATCTCGCTGCTCTTTCTCTACTGTTTCAACTTTGTTTCGATAGAAATCTGACAGCCTTCATATGACCCGTCTTGAACTTAAGTGGCAGGTGAAGCGGAAACTCGTCAAGAACTCTGTCAAGTTTCTCGTGTTCCTCAAGAGAAAGATAGGTTTCAGATTGTTAGATGACTAAACACATGTTGTACCTCTCTTTTGCATCCTACACTTTACAGTAAAGAATTCTCGTGAAGAAGTTCTTTTGTCATCAATTAAAAATAAATAAACTATAGCTTTTTTTTAAAAATGTAATAATATCTGCCAAGAATGTTGTTGAATTATTAACAACAAAAAAAAAAAATGTTGTTGAATGGTAAACATTTGTTAGATTTTATTTTTATTTTTACTTATTTTTATTTTTTAATTGATGGCTATACATCAAAGATATTTCAAATATATGCATCTTAATTATTTTTTCTTATTATTGAACTTATAATATAAATGTAAGAGCTGAGTTTTTGAAATTTGGTTGAATAACAAATTGAAGCTACAAACTCTGCCCAATATAAAAAAAACATAGCAACATTTTCGTTTAGTAAGATTCTCCAAACATAGCAACATCTTCGTTTAGTAAAGATATCAAAAAAACTAAGCTACAAACATCGTATAGATCCTCTGAAAGATATCTACATAGCAACAAGATTCTCGAGACAAAAAAACCGTCACTAGGTCCGCCGACTCGAACAAAATCGGTTACATGGAGGTTTTTTCCGTAAGTTTACATTAGAGATAAAAAAAAATATAATCGTCAAATATCAAAATACCAGAGAAAGGTATATAGGTAAAATAATGGCGTCCTTAGGTTCGGGCCGAACCTCCAAAATTGCTTCGTTTTTTTTATAAAGACTCTTTCATCCCTTAACTTTTTTTTTATTCATATGGAAGGTTTTTTCGTAATTTTCCATTAAAAGGAAAAAAAATATAATCGTCGGATATACGGAAGGATATATTAGTAAATTATTATTGTCTCTAGGTTCGGGTACGAGCCTCCAAAATTGCTTCGTCTTTGCCACAAAGACTCTTTCACCCTTGACCGTTTTTCTAATCCTAACTCGAACAATGGGTCTACAATTGGTTACTGGGCTTATAACTCCAGTTAAAAGCCCAAATATGTCTGAAACACTAAGTTTGTTTGTCGAAACGATTCCTGTTTTTTTCATTTTCTTAACGATTCCTGATTTTCTAACTCATCAGTTCCTTAACACACTTGAAACACGATCTTCACACACATCTTTTTGCATATATATTCTCCAATAAATTCGTTAGAAACAGAGTCCCTCTTCTTCTAATTGCCAAAGATTAATGAATCAAAGCAATATTATGAACCCAACCTTTTACACCTTCAATATGTTTTTTCTTTTGCTCTTTAAAGTTTAAACTACTTTAATATAAGAAAACCGCGCCAAAATCGAACCTTTGTCTCATGCCGAAACATGGCCGCAAAATTCGGAGAACACTCGCTTCACTTGTTAGTTTGCGTAGTAATAATTTTATTTTAACAAAATGGATGGATTGGATATCATCTCATACAATCGAAAATTTTCCATGTTCAAAATTTTCTAGATCGAAACAGATAATTAAATTAGATATTTGGTACTTACGAAGCAAATTACACATATATATATATATATATTGATTTTCTGCAGATATCCACTCCGTATCCAATCCTACCCATTTGACTAATCAACAACCCTTTATTTTGCTTATTTTGTTTGGTTTCGGAGAGGTTGGTCGCTTTAGGTATGTCTTACCACATGTTAAATATGAAAAAAAATTGCCAGTTTATTATTATAATGAGTTTCTAATGTATTTTTTGTTTGTTTATTTACAACTCTTTTATATCACGCTCCTTCCGCGTCACACGCATCTAAAGATATTCGAACCTTCGAAGAGCCAAAATGAAATATATGTATATAAATGAAATTTATTGATATAATTTGAATACATCATAGACTTTACTGTGTACTCAATGCGGAACAACTGAAAATATATTATTTATGACCAATTTGAATTGTAAAAAAACGGAAAAGACGAATTATTTAATTAACAAATATAATGGTGTATATGAGTATGACCCATCTGAATTTGAGGTGCACTGTTAGTAATGTGTTTAGTGTGTTGAGGAACAACGGGTCCACAAGTAATAATTCGAAAGCTAATGGCACTAAGGTAATCATATACCTAGCTAATTACAAGATTTAAATACCTGACCACATTTCATCTCCTCCAAACACAAAAAAAAAGTAAGCAAAAACAAACTAAAAAAAAAATGGCTGGAGAGGAGTTGTTGAAACTGTTCGAGAAAAACTGGTCGGAGAGACCAATCTTCAAGAAAAGCAAAGACTCTTTGAATCTCAGCGAAAAAGTTGGAGAGAAAATAGAAGAAAAAGAAGAAGAAGAAGAAGAAGCTTGTTTGGTGAGTTTTCTTGTAGAGAGGGCTATGAGTGATGAGACGATGATGACAAGTTCCAAGTCAAGCTTGTTTGGTTCTTCATCAGATGATCAGTTCTTGTCTCCTAGGTCGGTCTTAACAGTCAAAGCATCGCCGATGAAGCTTCAGACGATTCTCTCCGGGAAAGAAGTCAACGAGTTATCGAGTGTGGAAAGAGAGAGAGTACTTTCTGAAGATTCAGAGAAGGAAGAACAGAGGAAAAAGAAGCAGAGCAATGTGAGAAGGAGAAGGGGAAAGAGAAGCAGAGCAACAAGAAGAAGAAGAAGAAGAAGAAGAAGAAGAAGAAGATCCTAAATGTGTGATAATCTCAAACTTTGGGCTCATGCGGTGGCTTCGACTATTCGATGATGATAACATAAAGCTTGGATTCTAAATGTGTGATCCTTTCTCTATCAAGTAGTTTTGTTGAACTTTTGATAATTCCAGTTTCAATTTCCTGTGAATATTTTACAAAGCCTGTTTCACAAAAGTTGGATTTTCGTTGAGGTGAGAGAAATCTATAAGATGACCATTGACCAAGAATAAAAATCAGTCTCTTTAATTCTGAGGAGAAGACAATAATATATCATTGAGGATATTAGGTGGTGGGCCAATCATCCTCAATAAGGAAATTGGATATACTAATACTCCATCTATTTCATTTTAAGTGATGTTTAAGATTTTTGCATATCTATTAAAAAATCACAATTTTTTATTTAATTTACATTTTTTCATAAAAATATCATTAAGTACAACAAATTCAACCAATAAAAAATATACAGCATTATTTAATTAGTCAAAAAGTCAAATGCATTGAAATTTTGCATAAAAACTAGAAAACATCACTCAATTTGAAACAAACAAAAATCTCTTAAAACATCACTTAAAGAGAGTATCGTTTTTTTTTTTTTTTTTTTTTTATTTGTAATTCGTGTTTCCATATTCTCCAACTTCCACATCGCTTACTATTTTGGGCGGAAACAGCTTGTCTCTCTTAAATGAGGTGGATGCTCAAGTCTTTGCGTACATACTATTTACATAAGTTTTAGTGTTTTACGGTTTATAATTATTTGAAATTATGGTTTTCTCGTGGATTATGTGATGGTTGGCGAAATGAAGTACAATGAAGTATTACTCAGGTGATTTCCTTTTTCTTGTTTATCAATCATCTGAATTATAAGTTCAATTTCTTCACATAAACATAGGTTGTGTTAGGTAACTGCTTCTTTTCTTTGTCATGCAGATCTCAATTTATAAGCAAAATGGATGAACCGAATAAGGAAGCTGCATCTTATGTTGCTACAACACTTTTGCCTTGCTTGGAAAGAAAAGAGGAAGAAAGACACCTGGCATACTAGAACGTACATAAACAAGTGATGGACCAGAAGCAGCATGAGCAACAACTCTATGAAAAGCATTTGAAACTAGAGCAGAAAATGCATGAGCATGAACAAGATAAAAAGGATCTCATTGTGACAAATTTAAATCTCGAAAACCAACTCAAAGATCACAAGAAGCACATGTAATCGGAGGAGAATGATTGGAAGGACGAATAACGAAATCTTCTATAAAGAAATGAAACCCTCACTAAACAGAAAGACAGTCTTATCAAAATGTTCATTGAAGTAACTAAACAATTATGAAATTTACTCAACTAAGTCTCATGTAAATTAATTTGGCTTCATTTGCTGGATAATTGGGGAATTAGGATTTTGAACTCGAAGGGAATTACATATATGGATTTGATTTGTTTCAATTGCTAACAAGTTTCGATGAGATTTCAGTACTTAGACTGGGGATACGTTATGATGAGAGTAAGAAGATGTTTGGACAAGAGGAGACAACTAAGGGATCTAGGCTTTGGTATTGTATGAATGGTTAGAGATCATTTTAGGAGCAACTGTTCCGCAGCTACTTGTTTGGCTAGTGAAGAGTTTAAGTGCAAAACTAGTGGAAAATTGTTCCATAGCCTATGCGGTTTTTCGGATGATTTTTCTTAAGTACAACTTGTAGAACCAAAACCATTTAGTTTATTCATAGCCCGTATTTTACAGTTTATAAAACTTTCATTATTTGAATTATACGTTAAATGTCAGGAAAAAAAAATATCACAAACGGAAAATAACATTAAATCAGTAAAAAATATAGAAAAATAAATTTAAAATGCGGCAAATCGCAAATCTAGTTAATCTAATATTCTGAGATCTTTGGCCAAACCGCTTTCTTCTCCATCTGAATTCTCTTGGATGATTTAATTTTGAGTTTGATATCGCGTAAGCGAAAATATTCCTTTTTATATATTCCGATATAATGTATATTAACACCAAATATTATATTGCGGTTTGAATTTGATTTCATTGGGTTAACATGCATTTTTTCATAATTATTATGCAGTTTAAATCTGACTTCATTGGATTGACATGCTATAGACAATAAATTTGCAAATGAAAACACATTGAACAGTCTTTTTTCCAGAAAACCCTATCTAAAGAGGGGTTTAATGGTTTAGTCGTCGATCTTCATCATCGTCTTTTTATATTTACAATGCAAATTAGTCTATAACTAATTTACCTAGGCGTTGGAAAGTTATATACATAGTAACACATAAAACTGAAAACGTTTATACACTTGTCTTTTCTTCCTTACATCGATGTGAGAAGAAAGCTATACAAGTCTAGAACGGGTCAGACATAACACGACCCTTACCAAATGAAGAGTTATTACATATATATAATATAGTAAGAAACTACGACCGTACCTATAAAACTATAAGGAATTGTATGTGACCATTATGATTCATGTGTAGGGTGGTTTCAGTTCTCTCCTCGAGAGGTGGAGTCCGGGAGTTTGAAGGTAGGCCGCTTATCCACGCCTCTTCGTGAGTATTCCCTCCATCTCCTGGCTGCTGCGGCGGCTCGCTGTGCCCGTTCTTGTACTTCTTCCTCTGGCACAGAGAACGAACTGAGTTATGATCATTGGCCAAAGAGGAAGAGAGTTTACTAAACGAAATGAGTAAATATGTTATGATCAATCTTACCGCTTTTCTTGTATTCATTCTGTTTTCCCCAAAGGTTATCCCAATAGGAAGGTGTTTCATCTGTACTTTTCCGCTTCATCATTCTACTTCTAGCTTGATTCTGAAACATAGGTAAGCACGAGGTGATGTTATGTTCATACAAGAGACTGTTACGGAATAGAAAAGATTTGGAATATTGCAAATAGTTTTGCAAGGACTTCGAATTCATACCAAAACTTTTGCTTGCCTCTTTTCCCATCGAGATCTCGCCTGTAATGGATTCAAAGATTGATCAGTTAGATGAAAGATGAAGAACTATCGGCTACCTTGTTTCACTAAGGAATAAAAATGGTCCAAATTCAATTTGAAAGTGGGAAGACTAAAGAGTAGAAGGAAAAAAAAAGACTAGGAACATTTCAGCTATTATCAGCTACCGAGCGGTTTTCTTTCCTTCTTACCATTCTGAAAACATCAATTGCTCCTGACCCCATTCCAGAAAGCATCAGAGCAACCTGATCCATCAATGACGATCCCAACAGCTTAAAATCCAGCAGTTTAGCAACCAATATAATCAAGAAACCTTAGCAATGCCTTGTGTTTCTTTTCAAGTGAGTAATAAGATAGCTACAAGAGAAATGCTCGTCTTACATTCACTCTTTCAACCCTTCGCATTTCATCTTCAAGCAATGACAACTGTGCAGCAGAAGTCTGATAGATACAATCAACGGGGCTGTAAAAAAAGAAGAAGCAGACAACCTCCGAGTTAGTTCTCTGAAATCACCGACCTACCTAGACCTTCCTGAAGTAAAGCCCACAATCACTTGCAGCATCTACAGAATATAAGCCTACCATGTTTCAACTGCTTGTTGAAGTAAATCTGGATTGCCACGCTGGTTACAGGCCCTTGCTCTCCCAAAGTCTTCCTCAATTTTAAATATATCTGGAGCCAGATTGGCACAATTTTTGCAGCCTGTTAAACAGCAAACGCAGATGTAGTCACTCTCCAGATCAACAGAATGCTTCTTTCAATTATTGCTACCAAAGTTTTCACTCGGCCTCAAATGACTTGCATCTTCAAGACATACCTATACAAGCAAACTCATCAACAAAAACATGATCCCTTGGGCTGGAGTCATCCAGAAATGGATTGATGGCAGTCACTGCATACCCATGAATTTCATCGTAAACCATACGCTGTACAGGGTCACTGAGAATCTGCAATGCAACGGTAATCGGTAAACCACAAGCACATGGACCTTACTAACACTTACAAAATGAATTAGAAGTCGAGTAAAACTCACCGCATAGATATCGTTAATGAACATGCAGAAATTTGTGGTTTCTGGGTCATTGCCACTCAAGTCTGGATGGCAAGATTTCATACAGTTATAGTATGCTTTCTTAATCTCCTCCTGTGTTGCATCTGGAAGCTATTGACATAGCAAGGGAGAGTGATTTAAGTCACAAACTTTGGATCTTAAGGATTGTAAATCGCCTGAGAGCTGAGCCATGTATTATACAGATGGTACTTAGAATTTAAAAAGCAGAACATTTTTTACACATTGGGAACAGCTGATTATTGTTCTTTTCAATCATTAGCAAATAACAAAAACAAAAAAAAACGAACTTCAAAATCCCTAATGCGATGACCAAATCGGATTGGAATTAGATTTGGTAGCTAAACGGGAAAAAGAAGGTCGGAAAATACCAGTCCGAGAACGGCATAGTAATCATCGGCGACATCACCGGTGGAAAGAGAAGCAGTATCCTCAGTTGCAACTCTCAACCTTCCGATGGCGCCACTTCGCCTCCTTCTGGCGTACGCAGGCAAGCACCAGGACAAAGCACCGCTGGTCTTCGCCGAGAAACGCGACGCACTTGATCTGGAGCTAAGAAGTGAGTTCTGGAACTTTAAAAGATCCGTACAAACAGGGGAAAGTAGCTGCGCCATTGAAGAGTCTTAAAAGGTCCGCTCCGATCACGAAAATTAGCTCCAGCTTCTGGTTCAATTTCATTCGCAGGAGTCGATATTTTGAATTTAATATTTTATTTATTTTATTGTTTTTTGTGAAGGGAAGGAGAAAGAATCTAAGGCGTACGAGGGAGGAATGCTGACGTGGCAGGATAAGAACCAGGGAAGCTTATTTGGAATCTGAGATGAATCTAGCGGCGACCGGCGAAAGCGTGCTTAGCCGAAGGTGGCACGTGTCAGCTAGTGGAGTTATGTGTCTCTTCACGCTTCAACTACCCGCCAAGTTTTTCTTTCTTTGTTTGCTTCATCTCATACGATATCGGATACGTAAATAGTCAAAAAAATACATTTACAAGGATTAATTTCCAACCAAATAATATAAATTCCTGTTTTTCGCTAATTGTAATTTTATAGATAGATAAGTGTTTAAACACATAAGATTCAGAAAAGTAAACAAAACTGAGACGAGTTTAAAACCAAAGGAAGAGCTTCAAGGGTTTTAACCAGTGATGTTCTGGGACTTGTTGAGAATGACTCCTTCGTATTTCACTTGGAACCATTTCATTGCGTCGTCTTTAGTTACTCTGTGCTGGATACCAACACGAGCCTTGCACCTTCTGCGACGTGCCACACGGTAACCAGGTCGCTCCAAGACAACATAGAAATCCATACCGTAGATTCCAGTTGATGGGTCATACCTTAAAAAAGGGATTGAAGCTCGGTCAATGAGTAACTTCACCAAGAATGTGAGAACAAGCAGCAATGAAACTCCAAGTGCTTTACGGGGTGAGGAGACTTACTTGATACCCAAATCAATGTGTTCTTGAATGCCGAAACCGAAGCAGCCGGTGTCACTGAAGTTTCTTCTGAGAAGTTCGTATTCTTTGACTTTCAATCCACTTTCAAGTAGTTGCATTGCCTTGTCACCTCTCACGGTTACATAGCATGCGATCTTCTCGTTACGTCTGATACCAAAAGAACGAACAGTGTATCTAGCTGCAAAAGCGACGACAACAAAACAACGGTTCTTGAAAATGTGTTGGGAGAAGCTAATCAAGATTAGATAAACTTAGATGGTGATCATCACGAAACATCCATGAAAGGGGCAATGAACAGCATGCCTGAATTCATCTCTAATTTGGATTGATCCCGAAATTTAAGAGGGAAACTAATCACCAAACATGAATTCATTTATCGTCTTAAAACTTCACAGAGACTTCAAAACTAATATCTTGAGCTAATTTTCCCAGATTTCTCCAAATCACTAATCGATTAACCAAACTACTTCACAGAAACCAAAAAGGACCAAAATTTCAACTAGGAGGAAACTTACCCTTGGAGAAAACAGGAGTCTGACCACTCAGTTGTTCCAAAACCTGCAAAGCATCGACGAATCAATCTACTGGACAAAGCGACCACACGGGGCTGAAAAACCCAGAAAATCGGTAAAAGAGAACCTTGGAGGCTCTGGTGAGACGATCTCCACTCTCACCAACGGAGATGTTGAGCACCAGCTTCTGCACTTTAATGTCCCTCATTGGGTTCGTTAGCTTCTTCTCCGACGCCTGATTCAAAAAGCACGAAATCCGTCACATTCTCAACCACCACACATTAAAAAAATAGAACCAAAGGACCAATCGAAGTAAGCAAATCATACCATTTGGGATTAGGGTTGCAAATTAGCTCCGGCCGACGGGAAAGGAGAGACGGAGAAGGAAACCAAAGATGAGGCACGAAAACTAAAGCCCTAATAAATTCTATAGTCAAGAGACTGCGACTAAAATATTAAATGACGACTTTACCCTTAAATGTCCAACAAGCCCACGCTACTCTCACGTGACTTTTTTCCCAATTTGAATACCCCAAGTCCTTTCTTCATCACTCTCTCTACTTTACTCTTTCCCTCTTAAAAAATGGAGATGTAGTCTCACTCTCTTGAATTGCTTACAAGTTGTTACAATTTCCTTGTCTCTTCTCTCAAACTTCCAAAACCCTAACATTCGATGTTTTTCACTTTTGAAATCTCACGATAAAGTTGGGATGACTTTTGGGATTGAAAGTGAAGAGCTTTCTTGGTTTTAAGCGACTCTGTAGCAACTAGGACTCTGGCAAGGTATGTTTTTATATCTGTTGGTATTCTCTTTCTCTGGAATTCAATAGGGTCGGAAAAAATCATGAAAAGTTTGTATTAGACTCTGTTTTAATGAAAAGAACGGACCTTGGAACTTATTAACTCTGTAGTTACTGTTTCTAAGTCCAATGACTGAACTTTCTAGTTTCGATCTCTCTGTGTTTTAGGGGTTTAGTATTAATGGATGCTAAAGATGCAATCAGCTGTCTACCAGATGAGGTTATTGGGCGCATCTTATCCTTTCTCTCTACAAAGCAGGCGGCTTCAACGTCGGTACTCTCTAAGAGGTGGAGGAATGTGTTTGTTTTGGTTTCCAATCTTGACATTGATGATCGTCAATCTCTGCGTAAGACTAAGCGAAACCGGAGTGACGTTACGAAAAATTTCATGGCTTTCGTGGACAAATTGCTCAATCTGCAAGGCACTTCTCCTGTAAAGAATCTCACTCTAAAGACTCGTATCGGTGTTCGAGGTGGGGTTGACCCAAATCGTGTTCAAAGCTGGATATGCAATGTGCTTGAGCGTGGTGTTGTGGATCTTGACCTGTTCATCAGTTTCAAAGGAAAATCTCAACCGGTGCCTTCGTTGATCTTCAAGAGCAAGACACTGGTTAATCTGAGACTAGGATGCGGGTATACAATCAAGCTTTCTCAGGATGTTTCCCTTCCTGTGCTTAGGACTTTATCTCTTGACTCGGTTGATTTTGATGGAGATCATGATGTCATTGAAACTATTCTATCTCGTTGCCCTGTTCTTGAAGAATTGGTTGTTCAGGAACAGCGACGAATACGTTGGAGTTCTTCTGTGTCTTCTCCATCTCTAAAGAGACTACATATTCGGTTTGATCATAATTTGACAAGCATTTCATTTGATGCTCCTAATCTTGTCTACTTTAAACACTCTCGTCATGTTTCAAGTAAGTATCCAAATGTTAAGCTGGATTCCCTCATTGAAGCTAGACTCAATCTTCGGGTGGAAGAAATAAGAATGCAGGGAGTGAGAAATGGATCTCACTACTGCATTCCCACTGGTATGATAAATCTCATCAACGGAATCAGAAATGTTAGAGTCCTTCACTTATCTAGCGATGCTCTAGAGGTCAGTCTCCTAATTTCTTTTTCTTTTATTTTAACATTCTTTTGCTGCTCAAGGAAATGGCAGAAAAGGATAAACCAAGATCTTTTTAGGTTTATGGAGCATGAGAATAAACTTGTGGCTTTTACTTTATACTTCTTCTGATTGCAAATTGAGGATTTGATTCAAATATATATTTTTGTAAGTGACGACTAACAAATTTTGTGGTGTATATTGAAGCTGCTTTATTTCACCTGTCAAGAAATGCCATTGTTCGACTGTCTTGTTCGTCTATCTATTGAGAGTGACAAGAAAAGAGGATGGCAAATGCTGCCACTTCTGATCAAGAACTCTCCAAATCTAGAAGCTCTCATCTTCATGGTATCTAATGACGTACACAAACACATCCTAAATGCCATTAGATACCGATATGTCTTTAACCTTAGATTCTCTGTCTCCCTTATGCTTCATTCAGGGTCTTGATCACCACATAACAAAAAATTGTGGGGATGCATGTGTTTGCTACTCCCCCGAGGAGGAAATAACGTCTTGCCTATCATCATCTCAAGTGAAGGTGCTGGAGATATTGAGTTATCAAGGAACTACAAGGGAGCTGAACCAAATGAAGCATTTCTTGGAGAAGTTACCGTGTCTTGAGCTGGTGAAAATTCGTGCGGTAAACCATTGTAATAACTTTCAAATCACCATGGATATGAGGAATCTTATGATGCTTCCAAGAGCTTCATCAAAGTGCAAGATCCAAGTTATGTTTTTAACGAAAAAAGAAATGATCCAAGTGATGTAATGAGTAGCAAAACATTGTCATATTAGTATATATATATATATATATATGCGTTTACCTGACTAGTAAGGAAGCTTTACTGTTTATGAATTTCAACATATGGTGATGTGTTATGAAGTGAGAGTGACTTCATTCTTGACTTATATGTGGCAGATGAAACAGAAACTCTATATCGTCTTCTCTTTTCTTGCCACTCAAGTCTGCTTATATCGTCTTCTCTTTTCTTCCACCAAGTCTGCCTATACATTGTGAGGGTAAAACCGTCACTTTAACTATGATCTTGAGAATTTTGGTTACAGCCAGGTTGTGTGTAGATTTTTTTTTTTTCTTCTTATAACAACGCAATATTTTGAGTTCTAAATCAAATTAGTCTCCAAAATTTGTAGAAAAAATCAGAATTTCTTTATCATTTGTAGAATAACAATTGTTGGAGTGATGGAAACCTTTTATCAAAAAAAAAAAAAAAATGTTGGAGTGTTCTTATTGTCATAAAAGTGTAAAACCTATAAATTTAGGTATTTCTAGGGTTGGGACTTTTTGTTGGTAAAGTTCTAGGTAGTGTGACTTCGCAGTATACTTTTGACCTAAATACGATAGGCACACATAAATATAAATGTTGGAATCACATACTTGTATTATTATATGATAACATTAAGGAAAGCAAAATAGATGGGTACACAATTGTATATTTAAACACTTTGGCAAGTTTGTTCTTGTTTTGTTTGTTTGTTTATAGATCTATGGAGATGGAGGGGATGGCGGGTTAAATTGAAGACACTTGGAATTGCATTCTGCTCTGTTCTTTGAACAATACTTAATCTTCCCTCTGCAGCAAAAACATTTCCATACAAAAATGGTACCGGGACATCGTGTTCGTACGCACGTTGACGGTGTTAGATCTAAGTTTGGTTCAAGGTTCTCCTCCATCTTTCTACCTACAAATAAAAAAGTTATAACAATCTAATCAATAGTAGTAAATGTGGTGATGATTAACTATACTATATCTATATGTATATACAACAACAACATACATTCATGAAGAGCAAAAGAAGAAACGAGGATGATGCAAAAGATAGCAAAATGTGATGATGACATCATACTCATTCTTCTCTCAAAAAAAGTTTTGTTGCTTTAGTTTTGTTGCTTTATTTGGCAAGGCATGACTATATATATGTATATGTGTGTAATTTAATCATATCTCATTCATAAAAGCTGTTAGATTTGTTTGACTGATGTTTTTTTTGTCATTTCTATTCCGCTTTGCATTTTTCTGAGAACAAGATTCTCATCATCAGCCAAATATCAGAGCAAATTACCGTATCCTTTGAATAAAAAAAACAAAAAAAAACAAAAAACTCGATATTTATTTGTACTTGTTATCGGATCTTTTTGCATTTGCTAATTTTCATTAAATGTAATAAATCTTGATCAAACAACCATCATACATATTTATATATTTAATTATTTATTATTAACAAAAAAATAAAACAAGATTTATGATATCCTAATTCAAGTTAAGGACCAATGTGGGAGCACTCCCTTTGTTTTATAAGCTCTCGAACAACAACAAAAACAAAGGAGACACAAGACAAAAGCCAATTCGATCCATTGAGCTATTAAAAGACTAACCTAGGTAACAACAAATCATAATAATGTTTCAAAGATTCAGCATTCGGAAACAATCAAAAACTTCCCCGGGAAAATGAAAACACTGCGACAAGCTTTTTATCTTTTGGAGTCTACTTGAGCTGCAATTTGGTATAGAGATCCGCTGCTCTAGATAACGACTGTATCGATACCGGATAACCCTTTCCCATCTGCATCGAACCATTAAAAACGGTTTATTATTATGCTCAATTGGAATTCAAAAATGTTTCTAAAAGGAGACATTGGATTTGATTCAGAAGCTTACCGTACTGCATAAGTGGAATGCATTCACATAACCCGCATATTTTGAAGCTGTGGAAAAATGTAAAGAGTAAGCACTCAAACCAACCAAACAAAGATCTCTATACAAAATTATAAGCTTGGTGTGACGTATTACTCTTTTTCAATCCGGCAGGCTTAGCCAGCAAAAGGGCGTTCATAAATGCACCAACATTCTCTCGCAAAGCATCCTCAGGAAAGCTCATCTGGTTAGGAAAGTGTTCTTTTTAAGAAGAATAAAGCTAATGAAATTAAGATAAAACTTTTTTATGTCTTGGGAAGAGCTGTCACCTTTCCAAGTGGCACATGAAGAATAGAGGTTTTATCCATTCTGAATTTGGTATGTCCAGCTTTTGCGTCTTTGACTGCTTTCGCGACATCCTTGGTCACACTACCTTGCTACAACAAATATAATATGGGATGAATTAATTTAAGGGCAAGAGCTAAGTACACTGACTGATACAGTAGAGAAAGATGTTGAGTGAAGAATCCAACTCACTTTGGGGTTTGGCATCAAACCGTGATTGTTAAGAATCCTTGATATCTGCAAATAAGCAAACAAACCATTTGAATATTAAGTCGAGAAGATATTACCTTCATGATGTTTTAAATGAATTTGGATAAGTGCTAAATCTAATAAGAACCTTGTAAACACGGGGCATCATTTTCGGTGTTGCAAGACATCTGTCAAAGTCGATCTTGCCGCTTTCTGCAGATAGAGTTAAGTGAGAATAATTAATCTACAATTGGAGATGGCTAATGTAAGAAAGTTCCGAAATAAGGCACAGATGGTGTAGCTCAATCAGCTAAATCAAAGTCAAGCGAATATGGTCAGGCTTAGGTCAATCGACAAAAAAAAAACATTGCCTCCGAAACTGAGATAATTCATGAGAGAGCCAAAGGCAAGCTTGTGGAATTAGATGTCACTGATTCATTACTCAAGATTTCCTCAATAAGCTCAAGACCACCAACGACATCAGCTCCTGCAGCTTTTGCATCCTCTGCATCAGCACCCTCGGCAAAGAAAGCCACTTTCACATCCTGAACAAGGAAGATCATTTCTTGTATTATTAAGTGACTGATAATAGAATTCCCGTCATGGATTAGAAAGACATTTCTTTTACCTTCTTAACAGAGTGGGGTAGAGCCAAAGTACCACGAACTATCTGCATTTTAAACAGTGATAGCAGTCAGTCCACACATAAAAACAAGGTAAACATTTCTTTTCAGAACTAAGGATAAGATCTAATCAGTAGCAATGCTAAGAATGAGAATTTTTTTCAGAGAATAGGATAACGAATATAAAATGTATTTCCAAAAGAAAAGAAAGGCATCAAATACCAGCTCAGATCGGCCTTTTTCAATGCCCAACCTCACATGCGCCTCAAGAGTTTCATCAAATTTAGCCTTGGCATTGGCCTGAACCATTGATGAAAACAGTATCAGAACGAAAAATATACGAATATAAGGAATGCCCTAGTTACAACTTTATACGAATCCAAAACTCTCACCACCACTAAACAAGATCTATTACCAATTGAAGTGCCCTAGATATGAAACAAGTGAGAGTTTAGCCCCCTCTAAAAATAAGCCATAATTAGGGGAGAAGTAAAAAGCCCAGCGTCTAAGAAAGCTTCTAAGCCTCATTTGAGACGTTTCTATGTTCACATTATAGTGGAACACAAAACCAAAAACGAAAATCATCTAATCCCAATTATCGTAGCTTCCTTATTAATACTCACCTGAAGCCCCCTAGCTACGAAACAAGCCAAAGATAAATTCTTTGATATCATACACACACAAAATCATGGAACCCTGAATAGTGTAGCTTCCATTCTATTACAATGGCAGCTCAGTTAAGAATTAATCCTGACCTTAATCTCTCGAATGGCCTCCATGAGATCGAAAATAGGTTTCTTTCCGTGCTTCAAATCTGGTTTAAGCAATGTTGGCAAAGGAAGTGAAGAAGTATCCTCTTCCACAGCAGTAGCTCTTAAGAACCTTCTTCTAGCCCGATTCTCTGCTTCAATCCTCTTCCTCTCCCCCTCCATCTCCTCCGGAGTTCTCTCACTCTCTTCCTCACCGACGACGCGATCCTCCGGAAGTGGAGCCACGCGGTGAGCGTAAGAAACCGGAGTGATCGAAGCTGCGTCTTTCACATATCGGATTTCCTCTCGCGTCCAGCTCGAACGACCCTCCTGGCCCGCTGATTCAGGGGTTCTCGGAGCCTGCAGATTCTCCGCCGATTCGTTCTGAAGCGGCGTTGTAGAAGATTTTGGAGGAGAAGCACCATCGGAGGGTTCAGATTTCTGATCCTTCGGTTTGGCGGCGTACGACACTGGTTCGAGTTTTTTGCGGGATTCATTCGGCGGCGGATTTAGATTCGAAGGACTCGAATCAGATGAAGAAGAGGAAGAGAAGAGCCTAGGAATTTGTTGAAATGGAGACGAAAAGGGCTTGGCAAGACCTTGGCGGCGAGCTTGAGAGAGTAGAAGCTTCATTGCTGCCATTTCTTCACTCCTTCACTCGAGGTTTTTCGGGTCAAGTGCGATTTTGGGGTTTTAGAGGATTTCGGATTTCCAACTTAATTAAAGGTTTTTCTCAAAATGTTACAAAACCTGAGGGGCCAACGATATAAATATTTTGAGGACAAAAACGTTTATTCACAATTAATACCCAGCTTTCTTGTTTTCTCTCGAAAAGGAGCTATAGTTTTGTAAATTAAACATTTTATCAGATTCATGGGTTTTCTAATACATAGTAGCTTTACAAGCTTAACAACAGAGACGATGAGAGTGAGGTTTTGTGAAAGAGATCAAAAATGGCTGAACTGTCCCAACAATAACTCGAACATGTCATCAGGAGTTAGAAGAGTCGTTCCTCCAATAACCAGGCCAATGTCCGGTCTTCCGCTCTCCGACACAGCCTCTTGAGCTTCCAAAACCTTGATAATGGAAGAAACAGAGACAGTTATTACAAAGATAGGCCCAAAACCGGTAAATGCGAGATATTGCGTGATGTCTATGGTGAAGAAACTCACCTCTCGACCATTGATTCCTCCAATGACAAAGACAAGAATGACACTCTGGTCTGCGAGGCTCGGTTTTGCCTGCAAGTAGTGTTGCGAAACATCAATGTGTATCTCGTGGGGGATGAGGGAAAAGGAAGTGATAGGGAGGGAGAAAGGGCTAACTAACCTGACCAAGACCAAACCTTCCAAATCCGCTTTTGAAAAGCCTTCCTACAGTTGAGGAATGGTATTCTAAACCGGGTATCTCGTCTTTGCTCAACACCTTTGTTATAAGCCTGTAGAGTAGCCCTTTGTTTCCAGAAGGATCGCCGGGAAAGCTGCTCTCTGAAGCCAATGAGCCTTCTCTTAATGGTAGATTCCTTGTTCTTAAACTCGATAGCTTGTGGAGAAACCTAAATAAGCTGTCTACTCTATCACGCAAATCCAGTTTCAGCTGCATATCATCATAGGACTCGTCTGCTTTACTTTTGTAATTGTCTTCTTCTTCTTCCTCCTCACCCCATTTTCCCCATGGATCATCATCAAGAGCATCAATGTCCAACTGATCATCAGAGGGAATTCCTTTGGCGTCCTCGGACTTGAGGCGATTCAATCTGCCTTCAAGCTCTTCTGTCAACCCATTAAGAAACTTGAGATTTCCTGCTGATGGATTCTCGAGAACAGCATCGACAATGGCTTCTTTTAGAAAATGCTCTTCTTGCCAAGAGAAGGGCCCACCTGAGCCAGCTGTAGGAAAATTCTCGCCAGCAAGAATGTAACCGACAATTGTAAGGAGCAGGGCATCTCGGAGAGAGAGAAGCCCTCGTGATGAGGAAGAGTCTAGTTTTTCATTCTTCTTAGCTTGAAGTTCTGCCACCGCGCTTTTGTTGATCAGGTCACTAATTTGAGCAGCCAAACCCTGACTCGTATCACCAGCACTTACGTTTAACATCATCTCCGCACTGCTAAAAGCCTCCCATTTGGCACTTTGGGATTCATCAAGTGCAGCGGCTGTGGCTGCCGCTAGCTGAATGATCCCTTTGTTTTTCAAAAAAAATGACTGGCTTTGGGACAATGCTCTGATCATGGCCTGGAGCTCCGGTTTTGTAGCATAACCAGGACGAGCTCTCACGTTAACAGAGATATTTTCACGACGCAGAGCCTCTTGAAGCCATTTCTTCAGCAGTACACTTCCATCCTTTGTTCTCCTATCAACCATAGCCTCTAAGTAAGGCGTCCCTCTAAAACATTCAGTGGCAACAAGAGAACCACTTAGTAGTTCAGTCCAGTTGGCGGTAGATTTCTTGTCACATTCACTAAGCGAACCTATGCCTTGCGGATCAGAAGTATATGAATCCCATCCACGTAAAAAAGCTTCAACTCCTTCAGGAAGACCAGAATCCCGAATCTTGCTTGGTTCTTCATTTAACAGTTCCCCAAGCGGCACTTGAACATCAAGAGAAGGACGATTGATGCTTGGGAGCCCTTGTTTAAGCTGTGCTTGCGAAGAAAATCGTTCTGCCCGAGGCAAAGACGAAAAGATACGATCGAAAAGTGAATCCCCGTGACAGCAGGGAGTGATAAGATCAAGAGAACGGTCAACAAGTAACAATCCGGCAGATCGCTTGCGACGCCCTACATCATAAAGACTTGACATGTCTGTCAGAATCTTCCCAACATTCTTTGATAGATCACCAAATGAAAATATTTCCAACTTCAACTCCATCTACAATTTTTTCAAAATAATGACATGGTCACAGATTTCAGAAAAGGAACAGAAGAAATTGAGATTTTGACAAACAAACAAACCAGATAGTTTGTAGTGTTGTAGCTCACATACTTCATCTACATCATGAATAAGTTCAAAACGATTTCTGCACTGTTAACTTACCTTAAGAGCCAGCTGGTAAAGAAAATGTGCAGTAAGAGTTGCACCTGGAGGAACATCATCAGTATCAGACATAGATCCAGTACTTATGGGAGGCAGCCCAAAACTAAGAGAATCCTCATGTTGAAGGGACAAGGACGCTTCTGCGACTGATCCTTGGGAAGGTAAGACAAACGCTCTAGGAGTAAAAGGACAAATAATCAAGGGGAAGTGGTGCACTGAGACTACCAAACCCTCTGCACCACCTGATGATTTATCTACACTTTCACTTATAATAGGCTCCATAGTAAGGGATTCAAGTGCAGAAGAGAACTTAGAAACCCCTTTGTCTTTAGATATTTTGTCGCCTTTTTTGGAGTGTTCATTGTAATCCTGAACAAGTAATGTTTCGTACTCTCGATATGCGTCTGAACCTAGAGGTGAATCAGGGCAGGCTGAGTGAGATCCCTGTATGTTAAAAAATTCAAATTAATAGAGTAATTAGATAAGAAGAGTCTTATATTTGGAAACTTATTTTGAAGAATAGGCATAGAGAAGCGAAACTGCTCAATCAAATTAGGGTATACATTACTGTCACTAGTGATGATAAGTCGGATACAACAAGTAGAGCTGATAAGTCAAATAGCATATGATTGTTCAAGAAAATAAAAAAAATGTCCCTGCTCCTCTTTTCGTCCGGAAAAAGAGAAGCAATATAAGAAATGAGACCACAGATAGAGTTTATGACGAGCACCTCTGAAATAGAGGTGAATACAGTGCAGCTGTGAACACCTTCATGGGTGCTTAGACACCGTAGCATATATCGATGAGCATCATTGAGAAGCCGAGATGTCATAATCACAATTCTATTCGCACAATCAAACTTTGAATTCCAATCAGCCACCTAGAGCAAAAGGCATCAAAAGTCACATCCTATGCCATAAATCAGAAGATATCTCATTTTCAAGGTAAAACAAAAAACAAAAGTATGGAATCCGGGAAATCAAACAGAGCCGTTACAAGCGGTAACTACAGAAACACAATCTAAGTGGTGCCTAAGCTATTCAAACTCGAATGCCAACAGTGAGGACGTGTCTCCCATTCCAAGATCGCATACGTTAGCATCAGTAAAATCAAAGGAAAATAGAATTCAATCTGACAACAATCAAAAGAATGAGATATTGATAACAATTTTCCCATTCTCTGCCTAGATCCTCAATTACCAACACTAAAGGTTGATCCCCTCTTCCTTAACCAGCATTGCGAAACCAAAACAACACCGTAACGAGCTTACCGCATCGAGGGAAGTCATATTTTCAAGGCTGCAGACTGCCCGGGCACCTAGTTCCAAGAACAAAGGGAAGGCTCCTGCAAACTGAAAACTTTCTGTGCACCCAGCATCAATATACACAATGGCATCTTTTACATCCTCTTCTATCTGCGCAAAAACAAACGTTGAGAACTTGAGATTTCCATTTACTTTCATCAAAGTTTCTTAGCAGTTCCCAGGAAACACAAAAGAGCAAAGTAAGAAGATTATGGAGAAATCCTCATGATTCGGGAAAGATCAGAAGAAAAAGGGAATTTTCTACACTTACTTCGCGTATCGAATTGAGACAAGATATCGCGACATCGATCAGAGCCATAGCTCTCAGCTACGTTAATCGCTAATTCCAAGTACGAGAAATGGATACAGTCCGTCGAGATAGATTGAAAACGCCAGCAGATGCAAATACCATGAGATGTGTTGTCTGAATCAGAATAACGCCTAAATCACCGGAAAAACAGCAATTTCGCTTCGCCGGGATATCTCACCGACGACGAGCATCGTAGCTTAGCTTGATATCGTTCGTATGGATCGTACCACTTTCTTGGGCCTTTTACCTCTTTGTGGGCTCTAAGTCATCTTCGATTGAGAATGGGTCTCTCTACCTCTTGAGCTCATTAAAACTCAAGCTTCCACCATAAACACTAATCTAAAATAAAATCTACAAAAATAATATGAGAGTAGATGTAATTGACCAAGTATCGATGTCCTAATCATATTACAAAATCAAAAGGTAAAACTAATATATATCAGTTTTGGATAACAACTGGATTTAGATTTAATATTAGGTGTTGGTCAGTTTAACAGTGAACACTAGCATATTCTAAGGCATATATATACAAGATCAATTCAAATGTTCATTATCCAAATAAATTAACAAAGTGGCTTTCACGATTACATAAATATATAACTCTCAATGCGTTAAATTTACACACACAAACACACAATACACAAGAAATCAAATCATCAACATGGTCGAGCCATCATGGGAAGAGCTTCTCGGCCAAGACAATTGGCAAAACCTATTGGAACCACTTGACCACTCACTTCGCCGACTCATCCTTCGAGCCGGCGACTTCTGTCAAGCCACTTACGACACTTTCATCAACGACCAGAACTCCATCTACTGTGGAGCCAGCCGTTACGGCAAACCATCGTTTTTCCACAAGGTCATACTCGATGATGCTAGACACTACGACGTCGTTTCGTTCCTCTACGCCACGGCTCGTGTCAGCGACCACGAAGCCTTCTTTCTGAGCTCCATGTCTCGCGAGTCATGGGACCGCGAGACGAATTGGATAGGTTATATCGCGGTCACGTCTGATGAACGGACGGCGGAGATTGGAAGGAGAGAGATATATGTTGTGTTTCGTGGGACAACGAGGAATTACGAGTGGGTCAATGTGATGGGTGCGAAGTTGACTTCGGTGAAGGAACTGTTGATGGACGGTAGAGATGGTCCTGAGGTTATGCTTGGATGGTTCACTATTTATACGACGGCTAATCCAAACTCACCCTTCACCAAGATGAGTGCACGTTCGCAGCTCCTCACTAAGGTAGTGAAAAAAAAAAGTGATTAATTTTGGTTTTTACTCGAATAAAAACAAGTTAATCCCTATTTTGAAAGAAAAAACCCCAATGAAAATGTAACATCGGAGTTCTTACAAAAAAAATGGTCAAACAGAATATTTGCGATTAAATTATTATTTGGGCTTCTTATTATTTTCTGTAGAGAAAAAATTGAATTTGTTTCTTTATTAAATTTATTTTAGCTAGTTTTGATTTTGATTCAATTTGTTTTGATATGAGTAAATTCTAACTTGGTACGATAGATAAAAGAATTACTAGAGATATACAAGGACGAGAAGCCTAGTATAGTGCTCACAGGACATAGCCTAGGTGCAACGATCGCGACCGTCGCAGCGTTAGACATGGCGGAAAACGTTACAAGCGGCTATAGCGAGGTGCCGCCGGTGACGGCTTTTGTATTTGGTTCTCCGAGAGTTGGGAACAAAGAATTCTCCGACAGAATCAACAGACATAACAATGTGAGGATATTGCACGTGAAAAACGAAATTGATCTCATCACTCGTTACCCTGCTAAGATAATGGGCTACGTCAACATTGGGATCAAACTCAAAATTGATACGAGAGTTTCACCTTTTCTCAAGGAAACTCATCATCCTGGTGATTGGCATAACCTTCAGGCAAGTCATTCTATTTTGCTTTATTTGCATAAAAGACTTGAACTTTATTGTAATGACACTCTCATGAATAATCATTAGGTCTAATGAATCATTATGAACGATAATATTAGATAAACTAAGTCCGTCTTTTGATTAAAAAAAAAAAAAAAAAAAAAAAAAATAGTCCGTGATGCAGTTACACAAACCAATGCTATTTTTTGTTTATTTGTTACTACATCAAAATGCAAACACAAAAATCGGTGTTTGAAACAAGCATAACTGACATTGGTTTTAATGGTTATGGTTTGGGGTTGGATGTAGGCGATGTTACATATAGTAGCAGGATGGAACGGGAAGAACGGGAAGTACGAGATGAAAGTGAACCGGAACATAGCATTGGTGAACAAATCATGTGCATTATTGAAAGAGGAATGTTTGGTTCCCGAGTGTTGGTGGGTGGAGAAAAACAAAGGTATGCTCAAGACTGATGATGGTGATTGGGTCATTGCCCCTCCCGACGACGAGGACAAGCCCGTCGTCGAGTTTGACTAACTATGTTTGATTTGGTTTGATTTTATTCTTCCTTTTGTATGGGTGTAAATGACATGGAAGTTTGTGAATTGTGAGACTACTATATTTGCTACTAATATTCCCACGCCTTTTAATTCATGTGTTATCTAAATGGATCGTATACATCTAGACGTGCATTAGACATGGTCTTAGGTTTTAATTTTTAAAAAAATATTACTTGCACCCAGAAAAGGGTTAAATAATTGTTTAATGATTCACAAATAAGTCATACGAATTTGGTTGATTTTTCTTCTCTTCTGTATGATTGAGATTGACATGTAAGTTTGTGAATTGCGTATGGTTTTTCTTTGGAGTATGTACCGATGATATTCCCACACCTTTTAAATTCATCAATAGTCTATATCAATATGGATATTTATATGTGGGTCACACATACCATCATTATCACCATCCACCACCACTTAAATAAAGTAAAATTAAATTTAAGTAGAAAGACTTATCCTTTTTATATCCCCAATAGTCACTTACTATCTCCTTTACACAACCATTTCTCCCCAATGGCTACAACAACGCCATGGGAAGAGCTCTTAGGCTCTAAGAATTGGGACACGCTCTTAGACCCATTTGACCAATCACTTCGCCAGCTCATTCTCCGATGCGGCGACTTTTGTCAAGCCACTTACGATGCTTTCGTCAACGACCAAAACTCCAAGTACTGTGGAGCCAGCCGTTACGGAAAATCTTCCTTCTTCGACAAGGTCATGCTCGAATCCGCTTCGGACTACGAGGTTGTAAGCTTCCTCTACGCCACAGCTCGTGTTGCTCTCCCCCAAGGTTTGCTTCTCCACTCACAATCACGAGATTCTTGGGACCGTGAGTCTAACTGGTTTGGTTACATTGCTGTTACGTCTGATGAACGGACTAAGGCTTTAGGACGACGTGAGATCTATGTAGCTTTGAGAGGGACGAGTAGGAATTATGAGTGGATCAATGTTCTGGGGGCTAGGCCTACTTCAGCTGAGCCGTTGCTGCACGGACCGGAACAGAACGGTTCTGGCTCTGGTTCTGGCGTAGTTGGAGCTACTAGTACTTATAGTAGTGACAGTGAAGACGAAGAGGGGAGTAAGGTGATGCTCGGGTGGCTCACAATCTATACTTCTAATGACCCGAAATCGAAATTCACAAGGCTGAGTCTACGGTCACAGTTGTTAGCTAAGATCAAGGAGCTACTGTTGAAGTATAAGGACGAGAAACCAAGCGTTGTGTTGACTGGACATAGCTTGGGAGCTACAGAGGCTGTTCTTGCCGCCTATGACATAGCTGAGAATGGTTCCAATGATGATGTTCCGGTCACTGCTATTGTATTTGGTTGTCCACAGGTAGGAAACAAGGAGTTCAAGGACGAAGTAACGCGTCACAAGAACTTAAAGATCCTCCATGTAAGGAACACGATTGATCTCTTAACTCGATATCCAGGAGGACTCTTGGGGTATGTGGATATAGGAATCAACTTTGTGATCGATACAAAGAAGTCACCGTTCCTAAAAGATTCAAGGAATCCGGGTGATTGGCACAATCTTCAGGTGAGTATCTGTGAGAGAATCTTTCAATTTTGAGGAATATAACAGAATACAAAACTGACAGTTTGTTTCATATTTGTGCAGGCAATGCTCCATGTCGTTGCGGGATGGAATGGGAAGAAAGGAGAGTTTAAACTGATGGTGAAGAGAAGTATTGCATTAGTGAACAAGTCATGTGAGTTCTTGACAGATGAGTGTTTAGTGCCAGGATCTTGGTGGGTGGAGAAGAACAAAGGACTGATCAAGAACGAAGATGGTGAGTGGGTCATTGCTCCACCGGACGAAGAACCTGAACCCGAATTCTGAATTCTGAATTGAATTTCTGTATGTTTCATGTTAAGCAAACAATAAAAGCAGTTCTTGTGTGATGAAAAGACCCGAGTTATATATATTGAATTAATGCTCCGACTGGTGGCATGAATTATCTGAGTTGAGTTGCAGTAGATTTTATAATTCGATGTAACTTGCGGTAAAAATTATGTGGTAGAGAATGTAGATTTATGTGGTGAGTTTGTTGTAGAATTATGAATTAACATTTTTGTCAAAACAGCTGACTGGTAACTTTTATGCTGTATAAGCTGCAGTAAGTGTTATTAAATATAAAATAAATTTAAAATTATTAATAATGACAATATTTATTAAAAACTTAGTAATAAAAATAGATTGAAATTGACTAACTCGAACATAGTAAATTAAAAAAAAATCATAACACAATGAGTGTTTGTATTTGGCGATGAACATTAAACAAACGTACCCATATATATAACTTTGTGTGTGTGATTTTTTTTTTCTTTAAAAATATCATAAAATCAACAATTAAGATTATAGGAACAACTTTTTATTTGAATCATCCAAATAAAAACAAGAAAGTTTGACCCAAATTTGAAAAAAAAAAAACGTTGGATACAAATTTTGAAAGTGGAAAAAGAAACAAAAAAAAATCCAAAGACGTTGGATAAAAATTTTAAAAATGGAAAAAAAAATAAAAAAAATTCAAACTCAATCTCTAACACATGAGAATATCCATGATGTTGAGTTTGCTTTTGAGTTATCATTTTTACAAAGGACATAACTCAAAATTATAAATCAACCATAACACATCATAACTCAAACTCAAATTCTAAAATTTTAATTTAATTCATGATTGGTAACATTTTTGAGTTATCAATGAATTAAACCCTTAACTCAAGTTAAATCAATGGTAACTCATGTTACCAATCAAAGCATAAGTTTATGACATGAGTGATTCATCAACCAAACATTCAAACGGTTTTGCTTTCTTACATCAGAAAAAGATTCTTCTTCGCAGAGTTACGGAACTAAATCAAACCATTGATTGTTGTTACTACATCAATAAGAAAAGTGAAACTGCGATGAGGTTTTGTTTTATCTTCAGGACTTGCTCACTTCTTGCCACGAAGTTTAGCTCCAAGTGCTCTCTCCAGCTTAGAAAGGATTTGCTGGTTTGGGATTGCTTTACCAGACTCGTACTCTTGAATCACTTGTGGCTTCTCATTGATGATCTACAAAATGAAACAAACCAGTTTTTTGGGTCAAGAACCGAGTAACATACAACTGGTAATAATAAGAGATATGTATAGAGAGAAGGATAAAATACTTGAGCAAGTTGGGACTGGGTTAGCTTCTTCTCTGTCCGGGCTTGCATAATAGCTTTCTTTAGTTCAGTAGGAACACGTTCATCTGAAAGCGTTACAAGGAAGTTGAGCATCCAATACGCATCGATGAATAAAAAAGTTCCTCTCGGTAAAAACATCAAATACTCAGGCCAAAAGACAAACTCTATGATTCCAATTCGTCATTTACTCGAACATCACTAGACCGTGTGACACTTCAAATAAAGAAATGAACACATTTTCCCAGAATACATAGCCTGAGACTACCATTTTCTAGCAAATGATGAGAGATAAGACTTACGAGTGAGATTCTCAGTGTCATCATCAAGCCTTTTTGTGTTGAGAGATGTGCCGCTTGATGCCGCCTTGTTGGTTCCAGCATTGACTAAACCCAACACACACAAAAGAAGGACGCGGTACAAAACGTGTTAGATGGAATCCATAGCCGGAATCGCACATAAATTCAAGAACATAAATCAAGCCATATACAAACCAAGCAGAACGAAAACTTTTTTTTTTAACAAAGCATATTAACCTGATACGAGCAAACAACCAAATCGGCAATACCAAATTCACGCGAAATTTCAATTGACAAAGAACATCAATCCTAAATACATCCCTTGCAAGAAATTGCAATAACCCCGAGGCGGTAAACGCTGAAAATATCTAAAGAAATTCTCAATCGAGAACAAAATCGCACCTAAAAACCATACCGAGCTCCAATAACCAAATCTACGAAATATTCCAGAGAGCCCTAAAGCCAGCTTGAACTAGGACGGCGAATCAGGCAGAAACTAGGGAAAAAAACGGAGATGGAAAAGAGGAACAAACATTTTCTGACGGTCTCGATATCGGCGCCGGATCGACGGGCGGCGTTGACAGTTTTCTCGTCGCGCTTGGCGGCTGAGTTAGGGGCTTTCTTTCGGATCACCACCGGCTCCCAATCCTGAGTCATCGGTCCAACTCCAGCCATGGCTTCGTCTCTCAAGATTTTTCTTCTGCAACCGCCTTTTGACAAAATCTAGGGTTTCTTTCTTCTTTCTTTCTAGACTCCAGATAATAAGAAAAGGAGAGAAAGTTGGGATAAAATAGAAAGACAAAAAAGCCGTGCGTGAGCTTCACGCTATTCTTTTTATAAATTTTATTTATTTTCTTCGATAAATTGCTTTGAGAAATTACATAACATCATAACCTTTCCATGTAACTTTTTATCCAAAGAATCAATTGAATTCAAATTTGATTTTAAATTTTGCCATTGATTTTTAAATTTCTCATATGTTTTGTACTCTCAGTTATAACTTCTAAGCTATATAGTTTAGGTTGCGTGATAAAAGAGATGTATAAAATAGAATAGTTTTTTTTGGCTCGAAATCTAAAGTCATACTTGATTCTCCTGCATAAAAAAATCGAAACTCAAGTCTATATATTCTTAATCAATAGAATGAAATTATTGAAGTACAACCACATTCACATGAATATGTGTTTGTATTTGAATTTAGGAAAAATAAACAAGAAGTGTTTTGTTCGTATATATAATAAGTGTACTAGTTGGTAGTATGGAGTTGATTGATTTTGCTCTTCAAATTCTAAGGGGTATTTTAGTAAATATGGATCCCACTTGAGAAGAAATATCTCGGCATGGCAACAAAATTAAGAGTATTGGATTTTTTACTCTTACTAAATTAAAAAGCAAAAAAGCAAAAAAATAATAATTACTCTGCCCTCTCTCTTCTTCTTCGTCTTCGACTTCGACCGATTGATTCTAATCCTTCCGGATCTTACGCCACCGCTCTGTTCAGGTTTTCTTCGAGTTTCTCTTTTCTCCTGTTTTCGGATATAATTTTGTTTGGTTTTTGCCTTGTGGCTGCCGTTATAACTCCCGACGCATCCGTTTTTCTGGTTATTTGAGAAAACGAATCTCCGATTTGAGCTGAATTTCTGTATTGAATCAGCTTACATGTCTTCCTCTGTGTGATTCTGAGGCTTATGGATGATAAATGCTAAAATAAATTGCTGATTATGTAGTTCAATACCCAGTTATAAAAGCGAAATGCTAAGCGTTTTCATGTTCTGAATTCTATATGCTGGGCTTCTGAGCCGTCTGTGCGATTAGGTTTCCAAGTTCGAGTAATAATGAGGGTCGATGATGCAGTCATATTATGGTTCTGTGATTCAATGCTTATGTTTGGTTTGAACCAATGTGAGCGATGCTCATCTTTAGTCGAAAAGTCCTACTAAAACTTTTTTTTTTTTTTAATAGAGATACTTATGGGAATAATTCTCATATGTATGAAGTAATAATGTGTTGAAAAATCGTACGCTGTGTAAGCTGGTAATTATATCAAGCCTGTTTTTGTTTTTCTTTGCCTTGTTTCAGGCAAAAATGCTTGTATGTTGTAGAAGAAGGAAATGATTATCTTCCCATCAAGTTTTAGTTTCATCAGTTGTGTTTATACCAGGAGTGGCTCGTTTCCGCTGTTATCATTGACAGGTTTGGATCCCCTTTTTTAAGAAAGAGGAACATAGCTGGTGAGCCTGAGAATTTGGAATTGGATTCGGATCATGCCTTACTTTGCTCAGAGGCTTTACAATACTTGCAAGGCGTCGTTCACTTCAGACGGACCAATATCAGACGAGGCTCTGGAGAAAGTTCGCAATGTGTTGGGTGGGTATGGTTATGCACATATTATAAAATCTTTGTCCAGTGGTTTTTTACTTGGTTTTCATTTTTGCGTTTCATTTTCTCGCATCTGTTTTTGTCTGATCATTGTTATCCTTTTAGGTACTTGTGACAATGATACTTTTTATGAATTGTATGGCCCACAACATGTGAAAGAGTTTATCTGATCATTCTGCAATTACCTTATATGATTGTATTAGTTAAGGTGTTGGTGGCAGTGGTCCCCTGTTGCACTTACAGCCTGATTTGTAATTTTTGTTTCAGAGAAAATTAAGCCATCTGATGTTGGAATCGAGCAGGAAGCTCAATTGGCACGGACCAGGTCTGGTCCTCTCAATGAACGCAATGGAAGTCATCAGTCGCCCCCAGCAATAAAGTATCTTCATTTGCATGAGTGTGACAGTTTCTCTGTAAGCTTACTGATTTGAAAAATCTGTGGCTGATCGGTCTTAAATGTTAGGAATGGCTACTACAAGATAGTAATGGGTGCATCTTCTGTGATCTAATTTAGGATGACTTATATAAAACATAGCATAAGTGTCCCATTTGAACTTCCTAGGTTTAAATAGGAATGCTTCTGCTTGGAATTATATGCTGTAACCAAGCTCTCATTAGAGACGAGAGATAAAAAAAAGGTTAAAACGCTCTATAGCCAATCCTGAGACGATTTAGTTGATATTTAATATTCTCTTTTTACGCATATTCAAAATTAGGGGAATAGGGGGGCATCTCAGGAACCAATCATTCAAGCCATGAGCCTGAAGTCTGCAAAAAAAGCCTATGACAAATGATCTAGAAAGTATGAGTAAACACAGTTGGAGTCTGTCTATAGTTGGGGTAAATATCTTCCTGATACAGCCACCAATGATACCTCTCACTTGGTTCATTTTGTCTCTGTTGTCAAAACAGATAGGAATTTTCTGTATGCCACCTTCCTCTGTGATACCACTTCATAACCATCCGGGCATGACTGTGCTAAGCAAGCTCGTATATGGTTCAATGCATGTGAAGTCATATGATTGGCTAGAGCCTGACGTGGCTGAACCAGAAGATCCATCACAAGGTATAGCCGTAGTCTCAATTTTTAAGCGATCACTTTTCTGGTCTAATTGTAAACTCTTACTTCATAAGCAGCAAGACCCGCTAAACTGGTGAAGGACACTGAGATGACGGCTCCAAGCCCAGCAACCACGTTATATCCGAGAAGCGGTGGCAACATTCATTGTTTCAAAGCCATCACCCACTGTGCTATTCTTGATATCTTATCTCCGCCTTACTCTTCAGATCATGATCGGCATTGCACTTACTTCCGGAAATCTAGAAGAGAAGACTTACCCGGTAATTCAACTAAGCTCCCGAAACACGAATCTCAGTTAGAAAAATGCTAATAATAATCAGGGGGTTTGATGATTTTGCTTGTACTTGCACTGTGAAACGGAGCAGGTGAAATAGAAGTGGATGGGGAAGTCTCAGACGTGACTTGGCTTGAGGAATTTCAACCGCCTGATGACTTTGTGATACGACGAGTTCCGTACAGGGGTCCTGTTATTAGAACTTGATTTTTAAAGTTACAGTCTTTACTTCTCACATAATTTGCGCAGGTTCGGAATTTTTTTTTTTTTTTTTTTTTTTATTTTTTTNATATCACTATTCCTTTCGGAAATAATCTAAAATCTGGGGTCTTTTTATATTGCAAGCGGGATTGTACATACTGATTTGTGATAAGGTATCTCCGGTTCTCTTCATTATATTGCAAAAGATTTCTAATGGCCTGTCTTCACTAGTAGAGGCATTTTTTTATCTTTACAACAACAAAAAATGATATATAAGCAAAAAATCTGTTAACTTTACATATAAGCAAAATAAATAATTATTTTACTACACAGTTTTATACAATTTTCAGCCATTTTACCCAAACGGAAGGGTGACACCAGCACATATTAACGAAGCTGGGAAACGGAATAAAGCTAATGGGGTGTGATTTGACTATTTTCTAAAGTTCAGGGAAGAAAGCACTTCTTCGGCTTTTTCTATGACCCACAATGCAAAATAGACCCCCTACCAACATACATAATCAATTTCCGATTCCTTCGTAAGACCATCTTCCGTCGTCGTTTTAATTCCTTTGGGTTTTTCCTGTCATCAGATCTATCGATTATGATGATGATGAATTGATGAAGATGTTCACAACCAACAGTGCTATACTGCTATGCATGGTCCCTAAGCTAGCCCCAATGACCAGAACTAAAAAAAAAATGGAAGCATTTTGGGGGAATCATGGCTGAAATAAATGACTTTGATTTCCAAATGTTTTCTGACGAGAAAATGTATGGTTTCGGTCCCAAATTCTTCGATTAATCTTAATAAATGAACCCAAAAAAACAACTTAGAAGAGAAACCATTATTATATTACATTGTTAATTTGTTACTCTGCGACTCTAAAAACAATAGAAATTCTTATTTTGTATCTTTTTTTCTTCTTATGACTATCACAAATTTTTTTTATAAAATTAAGAAAAGAAAATTGAAGCTAATTATGCTGGTCCTGGGTAAAGATAGATACGTAGGCATGTGATGAGGAAAAATTCGAAGACGGTGCCTTATTTTGCGGCGATTCTTGAGGGCAACATGCAGAATTTTTAGCTTCTTGCATGTATATAAATAAATATATAAACTGGATCAACGTCCTTTTTGTTTTCAATTTTCTAGAGATCTTACTATATAATATAACTTTCAAAAAAATTGTTAAACGGTCTGATGTTTATAAGTCACAAAAAAAATTGTTAAACGGTCTGATGTTTATAAGTTCCTAATTTTTGTTTAGATTTTAGTTGAAACACAATTTCTAGTCATCTTATTATTTTGAAACGATGGAACGGTCTATCAAGTTTGTAAATAATTTTGTATTTGCAAAATCAAAGCTCTACATAAGTATGGTTGGATTTCTGGTTAGTTTCGGAAACAATTGTTATATCTTTGTCAAAAAAGATTTATGTATTTATCAAAGGTATCTATAGAGTAATAGATGTTGAAACGACACTGAAATTTTTATATTTGTTTTTTCTTTGAAATGGAGGGTAAGAATTTTTTTTGGAAAACCATCGACAAAAGATTCTCTTAACCAAGTCAATTAATGTCGATTAAAGAAATTTAAGAATTATAAAGGCGATTTGAAATATATTCCATAAAAGAGAGCATGGGAAATGGAGGAATTGCGAATGGATTGTCGGTACGTAAATAGGTTAGGACAAAACATAGTTTCCTCATCTTTCTTAGTGCCCACATGAGTCTCTTACGATTCCTTCTCTTACATCAATGCTCTCTTAGTTAATTATTTCGAATATTTGTCACATCTTCTCTCCTCTCTCCCAAACCCTAAATTTGAAGATCGAGAGCGCTGAAATTTGATCCTATCGCGTTGAAATTTGATCCTATCGCGTTTTACATATATGTTCCAAAATGTTTGTATAGATATGTGTGTGCATAGAGTGTCGGAATCTTGCATCGGGACGGTTTATAATTAAGTTGGTGTAAGGTTTGGGGTTATTAACTTCACATAAAAGGTGCTTGTAGTACTAATTTGTTTTTTTTTTAAAATTATTTTGTGACGGTATTTTGGTATTAGTTCAAACGGGTAAATGTTAAATTTTGATATAAAAGTTTATCATTGTTTGTTTTTAATGTCTCTTAGTTTAGTATTTTATTCATGTATATAAATTCTACTTCAAGTTTTTCACAAATGATACTAAAGACAAAAGTGCTATTGTGTTGCTTTTGAATCATCAAAATTCAAAATGGCAATTGAACGCAATATGTCTACTTAGTGATTCCTTAATTGCAAACCTCTCTCGAATTAAATATGGATGCTTTGTTAAGTAATGGTAAGCCCTATAAAAACATATTTAATCACAAGTAGATCAAGCCCTAATCTCAACGAGAAATCAAATACTAGTATAAGCAGGTGTGTGACCCAATGCCCATTGAAAGGGGTCACCAATAATAAAACCAAAAAGATAAAGACAACTTCTAATTTTGTACAAACGTGAACCCAAGAATCTTTGGGAATCACATCCTTAACTATTTGACAAAACTCCCTTCTCTTTATTTACTTTATAAGTTTTAATTTGTTTGTAAACGTTGGGATTGGAAACCGTCATGTATTAAACATATATATCATGAGAAATTGAGAATATATCACGACCTTAAACTTAAATGTTTTTACCCATCATTTTTAATGTGACTAGCTAAAAAATTTGTTGGAAATGCAGATGGTTGTCATATCCGATTTGGTTTTCTCGATATAAGAGAACAAATTGGTATATATATATATATATATATTATGTAGATGTGCCAATTTAATTATATTTTACTTTTGAAAGAGGTTTATAAATAAAATTGGTATAATATGACAAAATGGTAAAGCGTAGTCTCCGGCAAAGGTCAACTTAACTGGAGATTACCAAAGAGAAAAGAGGTTATAAAAACAAGAGTGGTTTGGTCGGACAGAAATGTTTAATCATTCACAAAACTACGATTCTAGTGACACAAAATATTCGACTGCTAATTTTATATACATATATACTTGACCAAGATGCGTAATATGTGATTAATTAGCCAATTTAAACAGCCTAGCTTATAATTAAACAGCCAATGGAAGGCATATTTCGTAAGCAGAAGAATTAACAAAATTCTATGTAGTTTTGATAATTCGTATTCAACATTCATCTTATATTCTAATTTCTTTTAAAAATAGATTTTTTTTAAGAATCCAGGTAAGTTTAAATGTCTTTGTCATTAAAAGAACAAACGGATATTTTTCTGGTCTGTTAACAAAAATAAAGCAAAACCTAATAACTAATGTGATTTCACCAAACGGAAGATTCCAACACACTTTTCCACAAAAAAAAACACATACACGCACAAACGTAAACATGCATGACATAGATAAGAACATAAATGTCTATATATTAATTATAGTTTATGGCAAACAAGAGGGCTATATAATAATGCATATATACATATGATCATATGTATAATTGAAACTAAGTTCTAACGTCAAAATGATCACACAACTTGAGATTTAACCTGTCTCATGGTTTTATTCTTTTGAGTAATAAAATATAATTAGTTACTGATCGAGAGAGCTAGCTAGAGAAATCACTCTCGCCGGAGAGACATATGGCCGGGACATCTTTGCCGGAGAAATGCTCCACGTGGCTTGACCTAAACAGAGAAGAAGCGGTGGAGAAGAACAATGAAGAAGAGTCATCAGTTGAAGACGAAGAGCAACAAGTGACGAGTAGTAATAACGTGAGACAGTATGTTCGATCCAAAATGCCTCGGCTTCGTTGGACGCCTGATCTTCATCTTTTCTTCGTCCGTGCAGTCCAACGACTAGGCGGTCCACACAGTACGATTCTTTCTCTCTCCAACTCCTTCTCTTTATCTCTTTCCGCTTTGTAATGATTGTATTACTTGTGTATGATTTTACAGGAGCCACACCGAAATTGGTTCTTCAGATGATGAATTTGAAAGGATTGAGTATTGCACATGTCAAGAGTCACTTACAGGTTCACAATATAATCTCTTGTATGTTTCTCTAAGATTATGTCAATTTTGTTGATCTTTTTTCAATGTTTTGATGTTTCTGGTTTCTAGATGTATCGGAGTAAGAAGCTCGAGCCATCATCTCACCATGGTATGGTATTTTTATTCCAACTCGCAGTCATTTATCTGTCTCTCGGGTTCGATTTCCGTTGATGAATAAGAGTTTTGTGCAGAGATTGGACCGACGATCGGTGGACACAAAAACTATTTGTTGGACAAGATCCATATCCCTTATGGTGATTTAAGAGATGTCTACAAATCTAAAACCGTTCCGTCGAGGTCACTCATAGACAATCCTAAAAAGTTTCAGACTTGTAGATCTCTTTTGCGATCAAGAAGTTAAAAGCCGCATTCTTGTCTGCAGGGTACTCAACCAAGATGCAGTCTTTACAAATCTTGGAGGTAACTTTCTAATGCGACCTTCGAGTTGGTTTAGTGGGTTAAGCGGAAATGAATGGCATAACCGAGATAACATAGAGAGCAAGACGCTGCCTCTGCTAGAGGTAACTAGCTTCTTTGCGGTTTTAAGAGTTATTGAGGAACAGTTTTTGTAGAATCAATTGAGGATATTGTAACCTTGGTGAAATCTTATGCAGATTAAGAGGACAACCCATGAGAAAAGAGTCCGAGATGAACAGGCAAGAGAAGCATCATCAGTCAAACGATTGAAATTAATGCCCGGAGGTGGAAATCAGTTACCTGAGTTTGGAAACTGCCGGCAAAAACCAACAAATGATATCAACACGATGCTCTCGCTCTCTCTGTTCTCGACATCAGCGTCAGACCATAACACAGCATCCGACATGGTAGAGAGATGAAGTTTAACTTTAACGAGATTCAAAAGCAGAGACTTTGTTTTCCTTAGCCATTCTCTTGGGATCAGTACTTAGCCAGGATCTGGGTCAGGCTTGATTCAGATCCTGTAAGTACTTTTCTTTCGGGCAAATTCTTGAGTTTATATTCGTAGAGAAAATCAGAATCACTCGATACAACTCAAATTCTAGAAGCAAACAGAACACATGTAATAATATGTTTCCTCATCAAAACCACCAAAACCAGACTACATGAGAAGCTACTGGTTTGATAAACATAAAAAGGCCTAAATGTATCAGAATCATGACGATAAGATAAAATCCGAATATCCCTCAAGCAGAAAGATTAGTTATACAGACGCTTATCGAGCGTCTTCTTTCCTTGGATCACTTATCTAAGAATACTCTTCCTCCTCTTAGTCTTCGCTTTCAATCCACCACCAGATTCATCAATAATGTCATTCTTTAGCTTTTTAGACTTTAACCCATTCTTACTCTTCTCTTTCTCCTTCACAATATCTGATTTCTTCTCCTTGACCATCTTCTTCACTGGTTTCTCACTCACTCCAGACTTACTACTCATCTTCTTCCTCTTCTTCTTTTCCCCAGAAACATTGAGACCATCATCTTCAGCACCAGCAACCTCATCTTCCACTTTCATTCCGATTTCATCATCACCAAGCGTCTCAGATACATTACTATCCATATATCTAACCTCATGAATTCTTCCTTTCTTCTTCTTTGTCTTCACCAAGACAACACTCTTACTATCATCAACATCACTTTTAACTAATTTTTCACCACTCTTAACTTCTTTAACACCAAAAGGATCGATTTTGAGCTTCAAATCAGGCACTGTCTGATATATAGGCAACGCTAAACTCCCAGATAACTTCAAATGCAACGATCTAACGTATTTCCACTTACCAAGCAAAATATCGACTACTCCGCTCAAAGTCGCCATCACATTCTCTGCGATTTCATTGCTTTCCATCGACAATTTCCCAACTTTGATGACACTACAAGTCCCTGTCCTCATGAAGAACATAGCAGCTCCACAAGCTTTCTCGATCTGCTCCTTCCAGTTTTTATGCTTCAAATCGATCGCCACTGGAATCTTCTTGCTCGCGAAAAATTTCTTCCCAATCAGCCTCGGCAACAGAGGAATCACCCTCCGATCGGAGAAAAACCTGTCGTACGAATCGCAGAGCTTCCGTTTCGATTCGAATGGTCGATAATCCGTTTTGAGCTTCGAGAGCTTAAGAACCTTAGTGATCGGTATGTTTTCCGATTTGATCTTCTTCATCGCGTCGTCCTTGGTGAGACCACTTTTGGGTCTGTCGTCGATGATGAGGCAGAGCTCCGGCGAGTCTTCTGTAGGGTTAATAAGCGGATGCGGGAGACCGATACGATAAGCATTCGTACGGCTCGTCTGTGGAACCTTCTTTAGGGTTACGATTAGGTAAACGAATTCGTCTTGCTCTAGAAGCTGCGGCTTCTCCGTCTTTGATTTTTCGTTTCTCCAGCTGAGCAAGGCCTTAACTGCATCGTTCACCGTCTTTGGACTCACTCTTGACGTGTGCAATTGAGTCGCTAATGTCTCCGGTGGAGGCGGCGACGAAGGCTGAGCTGCGGTGGTCATCGATAGGTCGGGGAGATAGAAATTTAGGGTTTTGTGAAGATTCAGGGTTTTAGGGAGGCGAAGAAGAAGACGGACGAAAACTTTTTAGCGAGTTTTAGGGTTTCTTAAGGCCCAATAATATAGTTAATGGGCCTAATTATGCTATTCTATGAATTGTCCACAGGTTTCATATCTGATAAACGAAATATTTTGAAGAGGAGCTTTAAGATTTAAGATTTAGCCCTAGCATTTGGTTTGAGTGGCACAAAAGTTATTTGAAAAGACGATTCAGTAGCCCTAGCCATCAGCCTCGTGTTTTTTTTTTTTTTTTGTTAAACCGTAGAAGTTCTAAACCTTCGGCCTGTAATCTCTCCGATATTCAGAATCAAACTTTAGATATTCCGATTTAAAAAATAACCATCCGTACCAAAGATGATTTGAACTCGGGGCACTAGAGAACCAACCCCATTGTGTTATCACTAGGTTCACGCCTTTGGTGCTTCCTTTAGTGTTTCACATATTAGTTTCTATAAAAAATTTAGGTCTATATTTATTATGACGTAGCGGATTACAAAGCGTATTCTTCTATAGTTACAGTCTTAAGTATAAATGGTTTATTTATGATAAATATTTAAACCCTAGGAAAATATAAATAAATTATTTAAAAAACGAAGATATTTCAAATATTTTGTTGCATCAATTGACTTGAGTGGTTAAAACAAAACTTGCTCTGATTCTCCTGTTTAGAAGGATAACAACATCGGAAAATTGGTTCCCGTTGTCAACTATATCTATCTCTCAAGTCTCCATGAAGCGGGAAAAGCAGTGACACTAAAAATGTTATTAATAAACAACGTGCCACGCAAAGATTCCTATCGTTGATTCTTCCCCTTCATTTGAAAAGCTGAGAGACAACTGGATAAACTTGACTGGACCATAATGTTTTTGACATTTACATTGAAACTATTTATTTCTACTAGTATCGGATTTTTTTCCTATAAATTTTTAGGTTTGTATTCATTATGTTTATGATGTAACGGATTACAAAGAGACTATTCTTCGTCTCAGTGCTTTCAAAACTCATTATGAAAATAGAGCATTCAAGCTCTTCAACTTAAAAACAGATGGGGACTCATCATCCATGAATTTATGGCAACAGAAATTGCTTATCTTAATGGAATGCTGATCAGAGAAACAAACGCAATCTTGTGATTTTGGATTATGGTGAAAAGGTTCCGCAGATTTTAACTGTGACATTAGTTGTTAAAGACTAAATTTGTATTATCTTTGTTTCTTTTAGTGTTGTAATATACATATCCTTGAGAATTCACTAACTAGCAAGTTTTCACGTCATTTAAAGAACTGTAGGAACCCCCCCTTTGCTCTCTCTTTACTAAGAATTTTCGAGAATAAGCAAATACTAGATAGTGCAAAAATGTGTCAACAAGAATATAGAAAAAGTGTTTTTCGCAAAAAAAAAAAAAAATTGAGAAAAAGTGGCTTCGAACACAAAATCACACTTTCTTTTTTTAAAATTTCTTCTCCGTTAGATTGTATAAAAAATAATTAAATTTGGTTCTGATCTAACGGTGGGTTATATAGCCTATATACAAGTTAAATCCATTTTAACATGCAAACAAAAACCAATTTTAACAGACTAATTTTTTAGAAAAAAAAAACAGACTAAAAATTTAAGTAATCCATTTCTATTTTTAATCAAATTTAGTTTTTTTTACTTAAATCTTTTTATTTTAATTGGAACATTTGTTTCCATATATTGTTTAATACTTAAATATATTCTTCCCTTAAAAGTGATTTTTTTCTTCACTTTATAATAATACATTTATATATTTCTTCACATTCTATATTTTTGTTTTTAAAATACTTAGAAAACCTGTGTGATATATCGTTAAATGTGATCCAATCAGTGCTTTCCACCTTTTTGTCTAAATTCTTTTTTTAAAATTTATTTAAATACAAAATAAACAATACTAAAAAGTGGTTATCAATTTTCGTAATATAATACTCTGATATTTTAATATTATTTAATCAATTTTAAAAGTTTTATTAATCGTAATTTTTTGTTTCCCTTTTATCTTTATCAAAATCCTGATATATAGTTAGATAATATATATATATATATATAGTTTATTTTATTTCGATTTGGGGTTTTTATAAAGATAGAGACAATCATCAGATATGTGAGTGGCATTCACAATTTTATTTGTATTGACAATTATATCGGTATGTATTGCAAACAAATTTTAAAATAAAATATCCAAAATAAGTTTTTCCCACGATTTGGTCTGGGTTCAAGACCTAACTAAAATAATTTATACTTAGGAGATAAAAAAGATGTTGATTTTCACATAAAAATTTTAGATGAAAGGTATTAAATTATATGATATCTGGAATATCCAGATCACAAGTTTAATTGGATAAAATGAACACATTTGGACCAGTAACACACTGACATTTAAATATGCTGTTTTGGACAATTTTTTAGTTTTTATTCATTTCCCAAATTGTTATTTCTTTTAAGCTATTTAAACTTAACAAAAACAATATATATTTAATAATTAATGATAATTACATTAATTAAATTTCTCACTTTATAGATAAAAAATATATGTCTCAGTTAAGTTTTCTTATGTGCATTTTACTATATAAATGGAAGGATTTGATACTACTCAGACAAATATATCTAAACAAAATTCTGAGTTCAGTGATAAATTTACAATAAAAGTCTAAATGATAACAGTGTAGTCAGAAAAATTGATCATCCGTTGTTGTTGACGTATTGGTATATTGAAATATGAAGGTTTTGCATCGATTATTCTTATTATAATTTTTGCTTAAATAACTGAATTGTTCTTGAGTTTCTAGTACATTTTTTTCAAATGAAAATGCATCATCTTTTTCGTCAGAGTCAGAGTCAGAGACTCTTGTTTTTGTTTTTTTTTTTCTGTATCAGGATTGACAGCTCCATCCGTACAACAAGTAAACCTGACGTAAATGATATAAAGTCCTTTAGGTATGTTTTAAATCCAATCCAATAGAACTTTCCTACCCTATTATTTTGGACACTCATGTGCGGGACTCACACCATAACTAGTCTTTTGCAGATCTTCATGGATCTATGAATATTATAGTTTATGGATCTTGCTCTCCATCTAAAATATTCCTACAATTTCTAGAACAATATATATATATATGTATATCAAATGTTAAATTAGTTATAAACTAGTTATATAAACAATAATTTTGAAATCATTTTTGTTTGTTTAGCTAAAAAAAAAACATCATTTTTGCTTAAGGTTCTAGGCTTCTAGCACCCATTTATCCGCTTAATTGAAAAAAAAAATATTTTAAACAATTAGTTATTTTCTCTTGTTTCATAAGATTAAAAAAAAAACAAATAACTAATTATTTTAAGGGAAAAAAAACCACAATATATACTTTAAGAAAAACTATAAATTAATGTGATTATTTTTACAGGTTGAAAATCTTTAGTAATAATCAAAATGATTTTACTTATGAGTGAGTTCATAAAATTGCAATTTTCTTCTACTTTCTATTGTATAATATTTCTATCTGAGAAATTTAATGTCTTTATAAAAGAAAAAATAACATAACGGGAATGATAACTAAGTTTGATATATATTTATAATCAAGAAATCTAAAGAAAGATTCGAACACTAATCTATTCTTATGATAAAAATACTTGTTATCATCTAAACAACATTCCATCACTGTGTTTTCTTTTTTTCCGCCATAAAAGTGAAAAGTATAAAAACCCCAAAATCCAATTCCACGCATAAATTTCTGTTGCAATCTGTTTGCATATACATACACATATATATATACTCTCTCAATCTATATATGTGTGTACGTATAGTTCTTTTTTGCTTTGATCAAGCAATCTTCAATTCTTTCCTCGTCTTTCTTTCTCTGTCTCGCAGTGCGATCAAACTGTTTTCTTTGCTGTGCAGATTGTTTCGTTGTTAGAAGTTGAATTGGGAAGAGTTCATCGAACTCTCGTTGATCTGCTTTCTGTGAGTTTTCCTGGAATTTTTACCATTTGGTTTCTTGTGTGTTTGGATCAATCTTTGTGTTTTCTAAAAGTTTGATATTGAATTGAATCTTACGCTTGGGGTAGATTGAAGGGCATCGCTCTTACGAAATTGTTCATATGAGTTGAAAATCTTTGCAGGTTTCTTGAATTTCGTCACCGAGGGCTTTCATAATGGGAGCTTGTTGCAGTTGTAAACGAGGATCCACTAAAGAATCTGTCATCACGTAAGAGTAACTTATCTACTTCCTTTTGTAAATGCTGACGATTCGTATTTGCCATCGAAAGTCCATCACTTTGAATAGCTTGAAGCCAGTCTTGATAATTCTTGAATATGCAAAATGTTCATCGTATATACTAGTTAAAGATTTGATAAGGAAAAAGAAATGCAACTAATTTGTTGCTGAGAACATGTAGACGTCAAAGTGGAAGCAATGAAAACGCCTCTTTTCTTTTTGTTGTTTGATTTTGCTTTGATCATTTTTGTTTTTATTTATAAGCATTGTGTTTTTTTTTGCCTATTCAGATTAGCTGACCTCCAGGAGCAAGCTAGAGGTACATGAAGTTTGATTCTCAATAATTTTTGGTACTTTAGGTTTTGTTTTTTTGTTTTTTCTTGAGGGAGCCCTATGGGCTAAAGAGGAGCTCGTGTGAATTTAGACCTCGAGGATATGGCAATGGAAGAGACAAGAGATGATGCAGTGCCACAAACATTGGGGGCTTCAGAAGTTGTAGAGAGCTCACAAGGAGAAATCTCTACTATTAGAGAATCACCAGCATTGGGGGCTTCAGAAGTTATAGAAGTGTCACAAGGAGAAATCTCTACTATTAGAGAATCACCAACATTGGGGGCTTCAGAAGTTATAGAAGTATCACAAGGAGAAATCTCTACTATTAGAGAATCACCAACATTAAGGGCTTCAGAAATTATAGAAGTATCACAAGGAGAAACCTCTACTACTAGAGAATCACCAAGAAATCCTGGTCAAGATGATGAGCTGCCATGTTATAGAGCATCGAATATTCTTTGGAGTACTGGATCGTTTTCTGACCCGATCCCAGATGGTTTTTACTCTGTGATCCCGGTAATGAAGCCATCTTTATGCTGATATATATATATATTAATCATTGTTCAATATTAATTTGTCAACTTGATTAGGCCTGGTCATGTTGGTCTTATGACAAGAATCATTAATTTTCTTTTGTTGAATTTGCAACAGGATAAAAGATTGAAGCTTTCTAAAAGCATTCCTACATTAGATGAGCTTCGTGCGCTGGGTGACGAAGGTGTAAGAGCTGATGTGATTCTTGTAGATTTTGAAAACGATAGAAAGGTTGATATGCTAAAGAAGTGGATCAATAAACTTGTTGGAGGATTGAACGTCACAGATCCGGTTAGAGTTATTAAGAAAACTGCTGGACTGGTAAGAATCTATCTATCATCTAATTTGCAAATCATTTTGTTACTTCCTCGCATCGCTGCATGAAATGAACTAGATAGTCATATATGGGCATTCGGGTCGGGTCGTATAATTCAGGTTTTGGGTAATTCGGTTATAGAAAAATGAGGACCAGGTTTAAACCAAAAACACCGGTTCGGTTTGGTTTGGGTTTTGTAAAGGAGGACGCATGGAAACCGAAATAATTCAGTTTGGTTTTATGGTAATTCGAGTTTCGGTTATTTCTGTTAGTTTAATGAAATTTGGGTTCATTCATGTTCAAGTTATATGAAATTTTGGTACCGTTTCGATTATTTTAAAATTTGATTTGGTTTCGGATTGATGATGAATTTCGATTTAGTTCGAGTTTTTGACCACATCTACTTAATAAGAAAACAAATATATTTTATCTCATTTATTAGATTCTTCACTCTTTTAGGTTAGGGGAAATCTTTATTAAACTTTTCCATTTTCTGACAGGTGGTAGATTTTTATAAACGACCATCAAAGCGTAGACAAACATTTGAAGGTGATGGTTTTCCAAAGCTTGGACAAATCAAACATGGTTTGTGCCGTCCGCGAGCAATCTTGTTTAAAGTTCTAGCTGATACTGTTGGTCTTGAAAGTAGGCTTGTATTGGTAAGTACTGTATAGAAATGTGACCAATGGCCTTGTGTATCACTCCATTTTTCCACTTGACATTTCAATTGAATTTCTTGATCAGGGTTTTCCGAGTGATCCTGCAAGTGTCGTCGACTCGTATAATCATATGTCTGTTGTGGTTGTGCTCAATAATGGGGACATGTTGGTCGACCTTATGCAATCCCCTGGTCGTCTTATACCCCTATCAACCAAGACAATTGATATGGTTCATAATTTATCGCCTGGAAAACACTTTTGTGGTTCACCTTCGGAGCCAAACAGTCCCATGTACGATTATATGGACCAAATAGACAATGGAAGGTAATCATATTAATTTTAAATGAATGCACCTTCATTGAAAGTACATCATTAATGTTCGGTTTATGTTGTTGTTTCCTCAGTTTGTCACGAAGCGAGCCAAACATAGCTACTGAATTTTTGCGGCGTAGCCGAGGAATGGTCATCAGGGAGCATCGTACTACTAGTTCTAGGTTATATTCTTGTTTTTTTTTTTCCTGATATCCACTCATATATAATGTCATTTCTCTGATTTATGTTAAGTGGTGACCAACTAAGGTATATAATGTGAAATAGGGTGACCATTAAGTCCATGCTATTTCTGTGATTTGTGTCCTATTATATAAACTTGTCTAGTCAACTAAACTTCAAGCATCAAATTAGGTGAATTCTATATGTACTACGATTGATGACTTTGTTTCAAAAAACATGCGGTTTATCGTTGCAAAATGCCATGGTATTTGATTAGTCATTAGCGTGTGGCTTAGTGCTTTCATAACATTTTGGCTGAAAAAAATGGTTGCAATGTGTAAAAAGTGCTGATGTCTTCAGGTTTTATGTGCAGCTATAAATCAGATGGAGCATCGAAACCGGAAACTAAGAGAATAAGGAAAAGCCATAGTGCAACTCCTGAAACCATCGATGACATTGTCAGGCAAGTGTTTGTTTTATGACAGAAAACAACGTTGGATGTGTCCATATATATATGGTATTACAAGTTTGTAGCAAAAATATTGTAATTTTATCGACATCTTTTGCTTGAAATAAACTTGAAATTTTATTTCAGGACATCGCGAGCTATAAGAGAACCCTCGAAGAAGAGTCGCAACTTAACAGAGCAAGGTGATGATGATTCATCTCCTCACTCTCCAGCTGACAGAACTGGAAGCCCTAGTCTCCAGAATAATGTATGTAACAAACTTTCCTGATATTGATTTATGAAGCTTTTTGATATATGCATCATTGAAATAATTCAGGTATAATTTGGTGGCTGTGTAGGTAGCTTTGAACTATAAAACACTTTCTGTATCTTTTGTCTTTGCCTAAGTTGAAATGGCTAGTTTTCTAAAGTTCATCAGCAAAAGAGGAACACTTTCTGTTGAGATATGGTTCTGTCATACATATTGAAATGCCTAGTTTTGTAAAGTTTTTAGAAATGTTTTACTAATTTTTGGAATAACGGCTTGTTTATACTTCTAGAAGGCAATATCAGTGCCGACTTCTCCCCAAAACAATGAAAGCCAATCATCTGAAAAGAGTGAAGCTTTACATCAAAATATAAGCGACATCTGGAATGAAGTGTTGGCATCTCCAATGTTCCAGAATAAGCCTTTGTTACCATATGAAGAATGGAACATAGATTTCTCCGAGTTGAAAGTTGGGAATTGTGTTGGCAGAGGTAAGAATTTTGCTATTATCAAGTGATCATGTGGAGAGCCATTGTATCAGCCAAAGCAAATAAACTTGGATATGCATGGTCTGTTTGCAAAAAGTATACTTTTTTTTTTTTTGCTAAACAACAAAAAGTATACTTTTCTCATTGAAATCCAACTAACTCACTCTTTTTGTTGGTACCATCTAGGAACCTTTGGAAGAGTGTTCCGTGGCATCTGGAATGGAACAGACGTTGCGATCAAGATGTTTCTTGAGCAAGACCTTACAACTGAAAACATAAAAGATTTCTGCAATGAGATATCCATTCTTAGGTATATATATATATATATGTCCTTCTGTGTCTATTCAGTTTGTAGTGGAATTACGTCGTCTCAACTTATCTTCTGACCTCTCTTCTCTTCTGTGCAGCCGTCTTCGACATCCCAATGGTAAATCATCATCTATTTCCTTTTGCTTCGACTACTTGTCCAACGATCTTTTGTAAAGATTGGTTTTTTAAGTAACAGAGGCATATCTTGACTTGTTGTAGTTATTCTGTTTCTTGGAGCATGCACAAAGCCTCCTCAGTTATCACTTGTCACAGAGTATATGGAAAAGGGGTCCTTGTATCGTGTGCTCCATTCGAACAGCGACAAGAAGGACTTAACCTGGCGGAAGAAGCTAAAGATACTGCGTGACATTTGCAGGTACTTCATTTCTACACTGAATACTCCTCATTTAGATTTTCACCATATTATCAACACCTCAAGCCATCATCAGAACACCAAGTTCTAGTAGGAAAACTTAGCTACAGAGTCGGGGATTATGTAATCATTTTTGCATTTCTCTGTGTTTCAAAGGGGTTTGATGTGCATACACCGGATGGGGATAGTCCACCGCGATCTAAAGAGTGCCAACTGCCTGTTAGGCAAGAAATGGAGAGTAGCAATCTGTGATTTTGGGCTCTCGAGAATGATGAAAGGCACGACGGTGAAGGATGTTGAACCTGCAGGAACTCCACAGTGGATGGCTCCTGAAGTTATCCGCAATGAGCCCTTCTCAGAAAAATGTGATATCTTTAGCTTTGGTGTTATAATGTGGGAGCTCTGCACTCTATCCAAGCCCTGGGAAGGAGTCCCACAAGAAAAAGTATGTTACAACAACATTTGGTGTGATTTAAACAAAACATCGAATTTAAAATCCGGTTCTGCAAACTTTTTGTTTTCAGGTCATTCATACTGTTGCAAACGAGGGAGCTCGGCTCGAAATACCCGAAGGACCCCTGTGCAAGCTTATTGCAGGTTTGTGTGACTCCTCAAAAACTATTTGATGTTTCTCTTAGAACCCTTAAGTGTTTTTCAATAAACAGATGCTCATGGATTCTCTGTCTTGCTGTAGATTGTTGGTCGGAACCAGAGCAAAGACCGAACTGTGAAGAGATACTGGCCCATCTATCGACCTGCGAGTATTCGACTTGATTCTGTGAAATTATCTTCTTCTTTCTATAAATAAAAGCTCTCGAGGCATTAGGTGTAATTGTTGCGTCTGTGTTAATTACCCTCCTCTCCGGCATCTTCTCGAGTTCAGTAATAAAAACTGGCTTTTTCTTTTCTGAAATCACAAATTACATATTCTCTTTGCTCTTTCCTTTTACAAACATATATAACATTCAAGTAAAACAAAAGACTAGTTTTTCAAGTTGATACATATATAATAGTGTGGAGTAACTCGCTGTTTAGTTTCAGTCAATGATGTTGCGGCTGTTCAATTGGTCCTCGAATCGACTACACGAACCAACTCTCATCTCTGTGCTCATATCGCTCTCAGGCGCTGGATAATAGTCTTCTCTAAGCTGCACATCCCTTAAGTTGGGGGTTCTCAAAAAAAAATTCATGAAATGCTCATAAGCTGTTCCATGGATGAAAAGCTTCCTCAGAGTTAAGCACTCTTGTAGCAGACCTGCACCAGGAAGCGAAAGACTCCTCTGGTTAACATCTCTGTCCTGTGGTGGCCAATAATCGAGCTCACTCAAGCTCAAGTTTCCAATTCCAGTCAAGAAGAATCTTTCCCACAAGCTCAGATCCATCTGCATTGGCGGTGCCGTCAATGCGTAACCGATTGTGTCCCCGCAATCTAATTGCATCTTTGAGAGCTTAGGGTATAGAGCGAGACAGCTTAACCCTAGCTCTGGCTCTGCTGGCTTGCGTTTACCTCTGCAGTCTCCTTCTATCTTGATCCTAATCTCTTCCAAATTCGGACAATCATCTAGTCCTGTCATGGGTAATGGTGTCAGAAATTCTCCTACACTGATCCATAAAGACAGATACTCCAGTTTCTCCCATACTCTGTCTTCAGAACAGAACCCATTCCCATCACTGCTTGGAAATGATGAGCAGTGTTCTTCCTCCGATGAGTACTTGCACCTCTTCTGGCTCCTCTCGTAATCATCATCATCATCATCCTCGTGGTTAGTCTCGCTTGTTTCCACCCTTTCTTCTTCCTCCCCTGAACCAGACCACACGCAGTCTATATGCAGTTTCTTGATCCGGTCACAGATCGGCTCAATCGCCTTCAAGGAAGCGGTTGTATCTAGATTCTTGCAGCAGGAGATTCTCACATCAGTCAAAGTCTTCCTCAGGAGAGTGACCATTGTTCTTAGCCCCTTCACTGTTACATTCTCACACCCTTGAATCTCAAACTTAGTCAGCTTACAGCATCCTCTTCCTATAGCCACGAGACCCATATCAGTCAAATCGCCGGAATTCTTCATCGACAACGACTGCAATCCTCCGCACAAAGCCACGCCGTCGATCCGCCAAACTGTGGAGGAGCAAACGCCTTGGAATTTTCCTAGCTTCAGTGCTCTTAAATTTTTGCATTTCGAGTTCAAGGCCTCTAAAGCCACACCACTGTGCTTCACGTTCTTCCCTACGTCAAGCACAAGCTCCTCTAGATGCGGTAGAGCTGAGAAAACCTCAATTAGAGTCCCCGCCGTGACCGCTGAATCGCCGGTTTCGTTACCTGGAGTTGCCCTGGGGCTCGCCAGCGACGCTGTGTCCACCATGTGGAGGAGCGTCAATTTAGGGCAATTGGTGGCTACGGCGGAGAGAGTTTCGTCCCCGACGAATTCGAAGTACCTGGGATCAAACGTGCAAGCTACACGAAAATCCCTCAAATTAGGGCACGCTTTGGTGATATCGACGATTTCGCTCGATTTGTATCCCTCGGTGAATGACGCCGTCAAGAGATCCAAGCGGGTGAGCCTCGCCGCCACGTCAGCGTAGCGGTGGAGAACCGGAGGCAAGTCCTCGGTCCAGTGGTAGAAGGCGGAGAGATCGAGAGACTCGAGCGAACCGCAGTGCTCGAAGATAGGAACGAAATCGCCGCCTAAGGGGATCTGAGAAGCGCGCTGGTGCCATCGAACGAGCTTGATGTGGCGAATTCTGGGCCATTGAGGGAGTAAGAGCTCAAGAGAAGTCGGCGATCGAGAGTAGACAGAGAGACTGTCGACGGAAGGGAAACAGAGCTGGAGACGGCGAGCGAGGAGGTTCTGGTGATCAAGGGGCAAAGAGGCGAGGAGCGAGTGACCCCATGGGGAGAGGAAAGAGAGATCGAGATGAGAAACAGAGCGGAAACAGCCAGGAAGGAGGTGGAGATCACGAGCGTTGCCACGGAGAGTGAGGAGAGAGCGAGTGGATCGCTCGAGGGCAAGGAATTTGCGGGAGACGAGGGAGAGGGAGTTGCGAGCTCGTGAATCGGAGACGAGAGCACAAATGTTGGATAAGATGACGTCAGGGAGATCGGAGAGAGTGGTGAAGGAAGCCATGGGGGAAGCAAATCTTGAGAGAGGCAAGGTGGCTTCAAGATTTAGTGAAGAAGAAGAAGAAGAAGAAGAAGAGATTTGTGTTGGGAGGAGAGAGAGCCACGCGATGCTGACATTCTCTCTCTGTTTTTTATTTGATTTTAGATAAATGTCTCTTTGCTGTGTGTTATGGGCAAACGGATCTTAAAATAGAATTTTCTATTTTATTTTTCTTCCTTTTTTTTTTTTGTATTCGATTGAAAAAAAAAAACATGTGTTTGATTTACGTGACGCGTACTTTGTTATGTTTGTCAAACGTTATGTCGTGCTCTTTCACCGCCATCGAATTAATTATCGTGATCAGCCATCTCTTTGACAAAATTCGTTAGAGGGACTATTTAGATAGATATATTGTGTTCAACGTTTCATATACTAAAATCTTTTAAATCATGCATTTTGGATTGATTATTAGAATATTGGGTGTTTGGATAACTGACTAGATAATAATATAAACATAATACAGTCGACACTTATTCTGTTCTAGCCTTAAATAATAGATAATATAAATTGCATTATCTTTGATCAAAAGATAGTGAGTGTTAGCATCTTCTTGTTTTCCGATTTCAAATTCAAGTGCAGACGGAGAATGTACATCGTGGAAATGGCGCAACAACTTTTGGTTGTGAAGATCATCATCATCATATGTATTATGGAATTGGCGCCGTAACTTGACAATTGTTCCAAAGCATCACAAATATTCATATTTGATATATAATCAAAATTTAACAGTCAAAATCAACCTCTCTATCTCTCTCTCCCTTATGTTCCCACTTGAATTGCATATTTTTCTCTAAAGCACAATCCACCTTTTTCCCTTATAAGGTGCATGCATCTAACATTTATTTATTTCCCTCGAGAATAATATCACTAAACTCCTTTGTCTCCACACCTCTTATTTTGTTTGCTGATAGATGATAGATATGTGTTGGAAGATGCAAACGGAAAATTAAAACTCTACTCAATCATTTGAAGAATTAGAATTCATTTGGAAATATCATGTAAAAAACTCTAATACCGCATATATATCTTCTAGAAAGACATATTTTCAAAAGGCTAAAGGAGATGAAGATGAAATAAAATCAGCAACAGCTACACACAAAAAAATATTGTGTTTTCGCTATATCCTAACTTCGATAATAATTTTGAGACATGTACAGAATTGTGTAAGAGTGCAACTATTTTTTTCATGTATTCTAAGAGATTTTGACCCAATCTCAAAGTAATATTATAACATGTAGATATCAAGTATTTTTCAATTAGAACATATATATTGGCAAACTATAATTGGAGTTGGTAAAAATGCAATCATTAGAAGTTAAATTGAGTTCATTTCCGTTTTAAGAAAGATAAAGATCCAAAAACGGTGAATTGATTCGGTTGAAAGAATGTTATATGAATAGATTTTAGGTGCAATAGTGGTGAATGAAAAAAATAAGTTAAAAGTCGTTGAACAAAAAAAAAGAAAAACGTAAGTTAAATAAAAAAATAATGATGAATAGTAGAAAAAGAGTGGAATTAGGTTTATTTTCATCTTTATTCCTTTTCTTTTTTGAGAAGTAACAATTTATAAATTAATAAGTCAATTTTTTCACTTATTTTGTGAAGCCATGTAAAGTTTAGAAGAATGCAAATTCAACATAAATGGTAAATTTTTGGAAAATTCAAAAGAATAGTCAATTCAACTCATTTTTTCCTTCTAAAGTATCAACTACTTGCCGCCTTTATCTTTTGGATAGGATTTCCGTTCAGTCCTAACTAATTTCTCAGTCACACAGTAAAATAAAATCATAGGTAGCTAACGCAAATACAAATATTTTATATTATTGTTAACGTCGTTTGAAAATTCTAAAGTTTAATGGATAACTCAATGAGCATAATCACGAAAGCAATAGTGAGTAAGTGGCTTGAAACTATTTTTTTTTTGCTTTACAAAGTGAGAAAATTAAGATTTGTAGGGCACGCATTATCTCCGCCTACTCATCTTGCCGGTCACAAAAACACATACACAAATACATATACATGTGATTACACATGCATCGATATATAAACGCGACTATGCTATTAAATATATATCCACTGACGTATACCATGTTCTTGTGCCCATACTTATAAGAGTTTTTTGCCGATATAGACACTTTCTCTGAAACATATTATTAATATAGACACTTTGTGCTACATGGACACTTTTGTATTGTTTAAAGACTATTATATCATCGATCAAATGAAATCATCTAGTTACAAAAACGCTTAATTCTCGTTCTTATTTTTTTATTTTCCCCAATTCATCTCTTTCTTACCTTCCCCAATTCATCTCTTTCAAATTTTAAATTCTTCATCCTCACTCTCTCTCTCTTCCATCTCCTTCGCACACCTTCGCTTAAACCATAACCAAATTTGCTCTTACATCTCCTTCACCGACCTTCACTTCCTTCTCTCTTCCATCTTCGATCATTTCCGCGAAAACACAAAACACAAACACGAACATCAAACCTCTACGCCGTAACCCTAAACCCTTTTTCTGCTTTTTCGACATAGTTCCATCATGGCTAGTTCGCCGTCACGGCTAGTTCGCCATCACGGCTAGTTTGCCGTCACGGCTAGGTCTTTATCTTGATTTCGTTTATGCATTTAGATTTTTCCGATACTAATAGCCAATTTTGTGGATTTGTAGTGTTTCACTGCGTCCGTTTGAGTTTATCAAAGGAATTTGTAATGCTTGATTGATATTGTTTGAGTTTGTCATTAATTACGACCCTAAATACCTGCATAACCAAATATTTAATGGAACCAATGGCTCCCTCGAAACTCTTTGCAACTGATCCGGAGTTCGTATTTGAAACAATCCAGAGTTCATGTTTCGGTAAGCTTAATCCATACAGATGCCTATCGATGGACATGTCGGAGTGGATGATCGAGTTCCATCCCCATTGATGGGTACCGATGGTCAGGTCACCGTGGATGGCCCAGTTCCGACTTTGGATGACCAAGCTCCATCCACCCTGATGTATACCCATGGATACCCACGACGATATGGTGGTGATCACGGATAGGCACATCAATGATTTCAAGGAATAGTATGCTATGGACATCTATCTTGAGCTAGTTCTCCCACTTTACTTCTCTTAACTTTGTATTTCTACTAATTTCATCTATTTAACATTTCTATTTTTGTGACTTTTTGCAACTTCCCATGCTAATGAACCTACTCTATCTTTTTGCTCATTCTAGTTTGTACACAATCAGATCATATTCAAATGCCCCTAAAAGCATCCATATGGACATAATTAAACCTGTAAAACCATATAGACATAATTAAACCTGTAAAACCATATGGACATAATTAAACCTGCAAAAATACAAAATCATAAACGACCACTACTAACCATCCATATGGACATAACTAAACCATACAAAATCATATCCGACCATCACTAACTATCCATCGTCGACGTGAAACTCTTAGGCGGGAAATCTCCCGCCACTCCCATCTCCTCCCAAACTCGTTCCTTTATCCCCACATCAATTCCTCTTGTTTTTCATTCCCAAATTTCATTTAAATTCACGATAAAAATCTCCAAACCCAACTCTCTCGAATGCATCCTAATTACCTAATCCCCAGCAAATATTTTTGTTTTCCGACCATGATTTTATTCTATGTAATAGAACCAAGTCTTGTCCATTAACGAAACACAATCCACTCCTATCTCGTTTCAAGGGCAAAAAGGGTATTAAGTTCTCGAGAAAGAGGGAAAAGTGCCCAAGTAGTCAAAAGTGCCTATTTAACAACTATTTAACACAAAAGTGTCTATATGTGCAACGCACTCTACTTATAAATTGGCTGAATTTAAATTGTGTATATATATATATATATACTATAAAGTTAATGTAATACTATTTATCTTCGAAAAGGTGTGAACACTGCATACAGTAACATTTTGGGAATAATATAATATACAAAATTAGTTTATGCATTGAGCATTAATACAGCATATATCTGTGTAAATCGTTGTGATTAGGGTCTTTTGGATGTTTCCTAGTAAAAATATTTGGCAACTTTACATAGGGAAATGGTTTCTCACAAAAGAGGATATCGTTGAGAATATATATCATAGCACGGCCGTTTTAAACCTATTATGAGGTCATGTGCAACTCTTTTCTTTTGAGCATACATTTGATGTTTTGAAATATTTTTAAGAAGTTTATGAATTCCAATTTATATAAATATTTAAAAAAAAAAAATTATATAATTCCAAAAACTTAAATCGAAATCATGTTCAAATCCACTATTTGTATATGTACTAAAAGAACCCTAGATCTGAGATACGTAAGTGATTAGGTTTGTAACGAAGATTTTCTTAACTGAAATTTGCTCAATGCAAGTCGGAGAAACCATAAACTATAGTTATAAATAATTCACTTTTTTCTTGACACAAAAGGTAAATATTCACTTTATCAGAATTCATGCTTGGTAAAATACACTCGTAGGAATATCATTATAATAATTAGTAATAATTTGTATCGCATACTTAAACTACCTTTTAATTAGCACGCATGAAATCATGAAATGGACAACGTGGAACACTGGATGGTAAAATAATCCATCAGACATTTCTGACTTTTTAGACGAGCATAAATAACTACATACGAAGACACGTGTACGAGAAGTATATCCCAATCAGATTGTGCGAAATTATTATGTGCATGATTTTTGCTCAATAACAAAAGTATAATATAAACGCGGTCTACTCCCATGTAGATCATTATATGATATATCGACACAACTACTAATTAATTATGTCAGCAAAACTATAAATTTAGTAAAGCATTTAGTTATAAGCTGATACAATTAAAGCGTTTATAGTTTTGCTGATATAATTAATTAGTAGTTGTCTCGATATATCATATCTGTCAAATTCATAGTAATATAGTGAATATTTGTTATCTAAACTTAAACCGATATTTAAATATTTTTATTGCAATTTCAAACATATTTAGTCACTTAAAATATGCTTACCTCTTTATAATATTTACATTTATTTTTCTTATGCCAATTGTAAGAAATTTACCGAAACTTGTATCATAGCTAGTCAATTATAGTTTAGTAAGAAATTTAAAATTGTGAGAATTTTACCGGAATTTGTATGCAATTCTCTTTATGATATTTAATTATTTCATCGCCTTTTTAAACTTGTGTTACGTCAAACGGCCGCATTTTTAAACTAGTATACGTCACTTTTTTAAACAGTATATAATCAGATTACTTCAAAAATCTAACAAAAGACATGATTTTATTTCAAACACATTTTTCAAAGATCTGCTATGAGATGAAACATTAGATTAAAAAAAAAAGGAAGAAGAATATATTATTTATGGAGAAAGAGATCACACTCTGAAGAATGATGAGGATGTACTGTTACTATTTTTGTTTGTCAATTAATATTCTTACTATATATGAAAGTTTTGCCAAGAAAATGGATATGGATAAAAAAGGATAGAAATGTTTTCTTTTAGGCTAGTACTTCACAAGCTCATAATACCCACATATCACATCATTGACGGAAACAAAACATTAGGCGAATCAATATTGATTTTCGAAAGTTAATGCTTTTTTTAGAAAAGAAAAAAAAAGTGTAAACTTATCTTAGGCTAATACGTGGAAAAACGTTAGTGATTTGAGTTTTTGATCGTTCTTGTTACTCCAAAGTATATTTTCTCTTTCGTTAGGATATAGAATACAAAGAAAGAAGGATCAATTACACCAAAAAAAAAAACGAGCTTACGATTTAATTCGATTGAAGGGGTAAGATCGTGAGAAGGTGGATTAATTTCCTGAGACTATGACACGTGGGGTCCAAAAAGATTTCACTGCTCCTAAATCTTACATCTCATTCAAATTTTCATATGTTAATAGCCACTAAAATTTGTTAGATCTGATATTTTCTTCTGTTGAAATATATATAGATATTGGCCTTGTTCGTTTTCATAATGCAGGCGGTTGCGGCCAAACGCAGCATTCAGGCACAGCGACTAGATGCTACAGTTATTGTTTGTTTGGTAGTCGCGCATCTGGCCTCAGCGTTTGGTTGCAATATTTTTGGTCGCGACAGTTAAATTTTTTGGCAATCAAAAATTTCAAACGCAGATTGGTGTGGCTGATCGCAGCGTTTGACCGCAGGAAGCTGCATCAAGTAAACGAACATTGTTTGGTCGCAGCCGCAACCGCAGCCTCCTGCGTCAACCATAAAAACAGACCCATTAGCTAGTGCAACTTTTCTCAAACTGATATGTTATTAATTTTCGTACTATGTATATATACTAAAAGTTAAAGGAAAACGTATTTAATTCAATTATCTTGTGCCAGAAAAAAATAGACCAATTAGTGGAAGCTTTGGTGGGCTTTGAATTTAATGGGAAAATAAAGAAGTGGTGGAAAAAGAGAGTGACGTGGAAGTAGATAAGTGGTGACGTGAAGTGGAGCTTTGTTCCGTAACTAGTCTTTCCTTCAAAGTACACACATGCTGTCTCAGTCTCACGACGATGCCTTGCATGTCGTTTTGCTTTTTTTTCTTTCAAGTCCCTCATCAATCTATTGATGACGTGGACGTCTTGTAACAAAGCAGTTTCCAGAAATTCCACGTGTCGCTTGTGGGTTCGACTTTAATGCAACATTTCTGGTTTATGGAAACTCCATCATTTAATGCTTTCAACGGTTTTGTGCAAGGATGGATCTGTTGTGGTGATTATTGAGCTAGGCATTTTTTTTTTTTTTTTTAGATTTTTTTGTTCTAATGATTTGGTTAGTTGAAAAGTTTTGAACTGAAACTCGTACGGCTTTCAATCGGTATTAAAATCATTTCCAAATACGATTCGAACTTTGGTTTACGGAATGCAATTTTTTTAATAACGATAAGTAAAACTATTGATTTTTTCGAGGTCTATCAAAATTTGTATCCGGTGTTTTGATTCGCTTTCCTTTGGGTTTAAAGTGACTTAAAATATAAAAGATTCAATTATCTTTTATATATTAAAAGTATAGTTAAATACTTTTAATTAGATTAGGTCATGACAGTTGACTTGTGTGGGGAGCTGGGAACTAGAACAGGGAAACAAATATGTAAGGAGAGAGCTTATGGGCCTAATATGTTGAGTTATGTTCTTGAAGAAAACCCTTGGGCTTCGTTTAATTATCTTATTAGGCCCATGATGAAGATTATATGACAATGACCATAACATTTTTAAATTTTGTTTTTTTTGATGCTTTGCTCAAAGCTGATTATTTGTTTGCGTTTTATAACATGGAAACGTAAACGTAAATAGAAAAACCCTTCCACATTTGTTGTGAACGGGAGACCTAAAACCAGTTAAAATAATTCAGTTTAAAATCATTTGCATATATGATACCGTTTGACTAAAAAGAAAAAAAGAAAAAAAAATACACCTCGAAAATAACTACGCACTTGTATCATTTAAAAATGGAGAAAATATAATTTTGTGGAGTATCATTGCTCTTGTTATTTAACATACATGATTCTCAAATTTCACTCTAATTGTTATCGTATTTAGTTGAATGTTATGCAACTTTAAAACCCTCCTTAACTCGACATCAAACACATTTTCTAAATTTAGGGCCAACCTTTTTATATTTTCAAAAACCACCCTAGACATGATATATGGTATGTGTTTTTAATAGTTTATAATATTGTGATATTTTGACCCATAATACTTGATATGTTTTTTCTTTTCTTTTTTGTTAAACAAACTTGATATGTTTTTTCATATATTCTAAACAGATTTATTCATTTTAACATTCTTAGTCGTCATATATGATGTACATTGCATGATTTTAACGCTAGTTTTTGTTTTCTATGAACAGTGCGATTGAATTAATTATTACAGGTTTAAACGTGATTTTTATCAACTAAAAATTCGGAGAAAGTTTCCAAATTGACAATTGCTATTAGTTTTTTATACATAAATTATTATTTTTCCTATCATGGGAGCTTGAGAACTCGTACATATAAGTATTCAAATGGAATATTTGTCCTCAAATGAATTATGAATTTTACAGCCCATACTCTTCGCCTACAGAAGACCAAAAGGTCCAAAACAGTTAATACTTTTACGAATTGTCTCTTCTCAATTGTTGAGACTCGAACTCATAACTTTGATCCTTCAAAAAACAAAAAAATTAATACACCAAACGGGATTTACACAATATACTTTATCGGTAAAGTATTATTCAGAAGACAAATATGCGATTTAAATTGTCCTATACCAATATTGTAACATTAAGTTCGTCTTTTTGGGGATAGTGAATACAAATTAATGGTAAATCGCGTTTTGGTACTTCTGTTAAAATAGATTTTATAAAACCAACATTTACTTTGCATTATTGATTTGTATTACCTTACAATGATCAGCTATTCAGCTCATTATTAACAGTTTAACACCTTAGAAACAATCACTATTTATCTACAAAAAAAAAAAAAAAAACAATCACTATTTTATCATAGATTATTTTAAGCCAATCCACTAATTTTTGTTTTTACTAATCTATTAGTTTTTTTAAAGTTATTACGCCAATCCATCAATTTTATAATATGCCAAAAAAACAAAAAAACAAAAATTCAATGGTCAGACGACTCTGCTATTTCACCATTGTCCATTGTTATCATTTAAATCCAATATGTTGGACTTATATAAGAATAAGACATATAAGTACGCTGACATAGAAATACATAACAAACTTGTCTTAAGTATATAAAATCTATACACTTACTTATTCAAAAAGAGCTTAATAAGAGAATCGAGATGAAGATATATAAACCGAGATCGATAGCTACGGGAATGAAAGAGTGGATGAAGATCGGCTAAAATAGGCCGAAAGATATGTTGAAGCTACCATTTTACTTTGGTTTCTTGATCATCAGTAGATAGATTTGAGGTCCCTTGTACATTTGATCCCTCCCTGAGATTTTAGTGATCCTGCCAATCTCTATTGTATCGACATTTACTTCACTAATTAATTGTCGGAAACACATATAATATCCGCTTAGCTAGATTCTAATATAAAGAGAGATTAATATAAATTCAAGTTTAGACCAGAATTATGCGATATCATACATCACTGTGCGATATAAATGATTAAAAGTTAACCTAATTATATATAACCCATATTTCAGTGCCAATTCATCCAAGATATATCCTTTAACTTATGATTCGTGTGACATATGTCATATTATATGATCGAACCAAATCTATAAACTTTTGCGGGGGAAAAACAAACTTTAAAGCTTTTCCAAAGTTAGTGGTGACAAAGATCCTAAAGGAAGACTCAAAAAGATGATTCAATCAAACTATATATACTTATTTATTTACCTAATTAAGATTGAAAAAATATATCAAGGAAAAAAAATGATTAGGTTGATTCAAAGAGAAAACTAGTGACCCACAAAATCTCAATATATATATCTCAGAAAATGGTAATGCAATATTCCCAATGTTCATGCATCAAGCAGCCTTTATGAAAGCTCTAATTAGTATGTCACAATCCAAGCTCTAAACTGATCCTATTTACAACTAATATGATTGAAAATGTTAAAGATTTGGTTGAATTGTTCATATTGAGATCATTCTCCGTAGACCCACATTGCAATAAATCTAAAGTATGTATTAAAAAATTAAAGTAATATATGTGTGTGTTAATTTCTATTATGAGATAACCTTATTAACCTTTGAGAACAATCATGGAATCTCAATTATTGTTTGATTACTTTAGGTTATGAAAAGAGGGAAAAAGGGTTCAATCAATTTTCCCCTTGATCATCAATGGGGAACAAAATCTACAAAAATCTTTAAAGAGAAGCATTCTAAGAGCCAATCATTACTTCCTTGAACTACTGTTTATATAAACAACAGTGGTATATATAGATCTCTCTCCCAGCTTTGGAATCATCTCTGGAATCAAATGTTTTTCCGAATCTTGAATGAGTTGTTCTCTAAATAAAAATGTTCTTTATCTGATCAAGAGTATCACAGAAATCAAAAGCCTAACTATTTCTCCAATTAGGGGTTTGACACATAGACCATTCTACAATCAAACATATATATGGGGTATTTTGCTAGTTAGTTCATAATCAAGTTTCTGGTAAAGAGATCAATAAACAAAATCTATTGTATATGTAAATGAATGCAAATTAAGGCACATATTCAATAAAATAAAACATAGTTAATGAAGAAATATATTACCACAAAGTCTTTCACGAAGATGGAGAATCTTAAGAGAAGCTGAAGGAAGAGGAGGAGGAAGAAGAAGAGTCGTCTCTTCCACCACCCATCTCCGCCGTTGGCTTCTTCTTTTTCTTCTTCTTGTAAGGAATCCCTCTAGCCTTAGCCTGACACTCCCTAACCTCCCTCAGATAAACCCTTATCGCTCCACTAGCGAAAGGGTTTGTCTCCGGAGATCCACCGTTCTCCTCGTAAGCCGCTCTCAGCCGTCCGATCAAAGCGTCAAGACTTCCCCAAGCTTGTCTGAGAGGGCACGTGCAAGGAGCCGGTGGCTCAGGCTGGCCGTAGAACATACAGCCAGGCACGTGTACCTTTGTCTTACCGAACTGGTCTAAGTACCTGAGGAAATCAAGCACGTGGTTGCAGCTGCAGTGAGACATCGGCACGGGCGGTCTCTGGTTCTTCAGGTACTGTCCGAAAGTGTTCCAGTCGCGTCTCTTCTGTGACTCATAACGGCTTGGTGTCACCGGTGGCTCTGATCCTGATGATTCCATCAAGCTCTTTCCTCTATCTCTAGGAGATGACATGGTATGATCTTGTAGAGAGAGAGAGAGTGAGAGAGAGATAGAGAGACAGATGTTGGTGAAGAAGGTTAAGGGAGCATTTTGTGATTTATATATGGATCTGATGATTTAGGTAATAAGAAAGATGAAAGGTTGAGTGAGTTTGATGAGAGGGTGAAAGTAATAGTAGTAATGGAGGAGGATGATGTTGACGTTAGAGAGGACATGTTAGGGGCCCGTTTCAAACTTTGTTTTCTTTCTTCCTCTCTCTCTCTCTCATTCTTGAATTATCTCCAATAACGAATAATTAAGATATAATATATTCACAGTGGTCTATTGATGAAAAGCTCGAGTTTTTCTATTACGGTTTTAAACATGATCGTTTATATTACAGACGGCCTAAATGGTAATAATATCCGATTCTTCCATCGAGTTCGGAGATTAATTAGTGTGAATTTTTACTCAAATTGCACATTTATTTTTAGAATAAATTTAGGATGTAGTTTTAGATTTTCATACGGAGGAGTGGAAACGGGTTAGCGTAGATAATTGTGTTGTATGCTAACATTTTTATTGATTAAACTACAAACAAAAAATGTTATAGTGTATTAAATTTAATGGCAAAGATTTACTTATACATCAGATTGCATAACGGATCGATGTGGAAAAAATATGTGCACACGTCATATTTACATACATATATAAGAATTTGAAAAACGGTCTTGTATATGAAATCAGATACGGGTTGATTTGTCAACGAATGATATTAGAAGGATCACTTTTAGACTTTTTTGTTTATAAATATTAGAATACTGAATAACCCGGATACCACTATGCTAACACATTATCGGACAAGCGGACTAAATTCGCGGGACCAATATTATAAGTTTATAACCGTTTGATATATCATCTGTTTAATTAATCGAATTTTTCTATGTCAACAGAAATGAATAATTACCGTACTTTCGGTATTGAGTTGTTGATAGCCTTGTTGATTATCTCAATTTGATTTTTTTTTTCACTAGATCCATATTTGAAATCTCTCAATTGATTTTTGTTGAAAGATCGAGAGTGATGTTGCTTATTCAAAATCCGTTGTAGGGTTCACTCTTTTTTGTTCCCATTGAATTAATTTTTTTTTTTTGAATTCTAGATTTTTCTTTATATGTATGGTCCTATGGATGCTTTGCTTTTTCGATGTAAATGTACATCATATTTTCAAATACATTATAATTATTATGTTTAATTTTTTTATTTGTCGTCTATAATTCACACATTTATAATTATTGTCGGATTTGCTCTTATAATATAACACAACAGCATTATCAGTACAAACTATTATGTTTTACCAGTCGTCTGTATAAAAATTACCAAACATCCGTCTTTATAAAAAAAAAGGAGTTCGACGACACAAAAAAGGGAATTCAATTTTTTTCTTACCAGTCAAAATCATTGTCAATTTGAATTTGTCACTAAATGTTTAAATATATTAATTAGGGCTCTTGTTTTTTTCTCCGAAATACATTGCACACCAATGTTTTCCAAAACACAATTAAAGCCTAATTTAACGAAAGATTTAGACATTAGTCCTTTCATTTTTATTGTGATATGCAATATAATAATGATATAATGAAAAAAATAATTGAGCTAGATGTAAAGTAGACACTGAACATCTGTATGTCCCTGATTGGTTCATGAAGACTAGGTAATAGGTTATGACTCACGAACCACTATATTTTACCTATTTTAATTAGACATATCTATTTGACTATGTTACATTTACATATGGTATCTTTTATCATGTTCCATCAAAACTTAATCGCTTATCCGTAATAGACTAATAGCCTAATATGATAATAATAGGCTAACTGGCTGTATATATTAGCATTGGGGACTGAAATAAATCATACCAAATTTTGATTTGGTTCGACCAGTAAAAAAACCAAAAACCGAAAAATCTGGTTGAACCAAGTCAAATTACAAGTCAAAACTTGGTTCAACATCTTCTTATTTTTATACCTCGCAAGTAAACCAAGATCTGAAAAATTACATTTGTTTTCTGTAATCATTTTGTTTCTGGTAAAGATGATTTTGAAATTCTAAGAGTATGATCAACTGAGAAACTTAGAAAAATATCTTAGTTATTTTTTAATTATAAATTTAGAGTTAAGAACTTTTCGTAAAAACTTTAGATTTAGGTGTTCCAGAGGAGAACTCTATTAGAGGTTCTTAAAAAAAAAAAATAATAATAATCGGTTCTTAAAAAAAGTCAAAAGAGAAGAAAAAAGTGTTTTTTTTTTTTTTTTTTTTTTCCAANTTTTTTTCATCCAAATTAACATAGATCAGACACGTAGCACATAAGAATCGGTTCTTGTGTTTCTTAATTAAGAACCGTATCTAATATTTTTAATATTTTTTTATTATATAAATTCTAAAAAACGCTATAAAAATTCTTAGAATTCTCAATTGATCATAGTATAAGTTGTAATGATTTGAAAGTAAGAAAACCTGAGATTTACGTCATGTTGAGGAGAAGGAAGGATCACCTGTTCGGAAATCTCAAATTTCTGTGGCCCCACATCTTCTTATTTTTATACCTCGCAAGTAATATTATTAATTTAGTTAAAATTATGCATATACAACATTAGAAGAGAAACACTTAATTTGAGAGTCAATGTTGAGAAAAAACACTTCCAGATAAGTCTATATATATGCCGTTATTAAGGAAATAACAATGATTTGGGAAAAATATGTTATTTCGAGCTACCACTATTTTCACCTGCTCTCATCAATTAGAAATGTGTAACAGATTGATTGCAAAACAATTTATCATTAACTTGCAACATACACATATATATATATATATTGTATATAATATAATAGATATATGAATGTCCGTTTATGGCCATTTTGTAACCAAATTGCTTCGGCTAATCGTCATAAAAGTGATAATTGCTTGCGTATATTCGATAAGCAACACTTTAATGATGGATTTTTCACTGTTACGTATAGCAATCAATAGCACATGTAAAATCTTGAATTTTGCACCGAATATCTAGATTTCACAAAAACATATCTTTTGATAAAGAGTTTTCTGCAAATCCACCACAGATAAAACATTCAAATCGAAACCCAAATGACCAAGTGATCCGACATCTGTTTATGAAATCTTCGTACATGTACATAGTGAATATATTCTCTTTGATTTGTTGATGATGACTAGCGGCATGTTGCATCCGCGGCTATCATATCGATCTTGCCATCAATTTGTAATAGATATACAATCTCAACATTTATTAAGCCTATTAAAGAATGAACGTTATCATTATTTTCTTTTTTGTTAATAAGTCTATTGGACCATTTTTTTTCACGGAGAGTCCGTGGGAAATATCGCATAAATGGAATTTTAATCAGTCTGTTGGTGTAGACACCATCTTCACCAAATCCGAGCAGTCCATGACAAAGTGGGCATCTGTCTTCTTTGCTGCAATCAGGCTTCTCATACCTCATACTAGAGCTTCGACTTCAGTGTGTAAAGGTGATAGGCTCCGGCGGAGG